>CM074196.1:43257698-43547698 GCA_037179385.1 Holothuria scabra | reverse complement strand
CCCAACTTTGGGTTGCCGGACCCTTAGCGGGATCAAACAGCCCCCTTATAGTGTATATCCTTTTATGACCCCCACTCAGGTTACTATATGGAAATTAAATGTCGGCATTCTTTTCGTGTATAGAACTCAGAAGATGTTTGCCCGAATAATATAGTTGTATCCGAAATTCTATCAAGTGGAGCGCCACCATTAGTTGGCGCAAAGCGCATAAGGAATTTTGAGAAATCGGACTCCTCAGACCAGGCCCGTATCCGAGAGGAGGGGGGCAGGGATTCGTACGAGGGGTTCGTACCCCCCCCCCCCCCAAGATCTGGAGTTTCGCTCAGCATATGATAGTAGGTCTACGGTAGCAACATATATAATGAGTTTTTATTTTGTCAAGTTAGGCCTATCTGATAACTATCTGATGCATTCAGCTGAACCTTTCTTTGCATGTGTCTTCTTCACTAGTCGGTCATAATTGTCGGGTAAAATGTTGCACTTGTGGTAAAATCGACCCCCCACCCCCTCACTGAAAAAGCTGCATTCGGACCTGCAGACAGTCGGAAATAGCATTTGCCCGACTTATAAGGAGAACCAAAGCAGTTACGATGTTTGGCTTTTGTTTGCTACAAAAATGCTCACTCCACACTTTATGTCTTACTTTTAATATGGAACGCCCCCATTACTTGACGCGGTGTACAGAAATGTTGAAAAATCGAACCCTCAAATGGCTCGAGATGTCACTTCGAAGGTTTATTGGTAGATTCTAAGCAGTGGCTATTTTGGGTTGCGTTATGCAATAAAATGGTCACTTTAAACTAATTTAGCAAACTGAAAAGTGATCAGAAATTTATTAAAAATTGTATCTTGCTCGAAAATATAACTTTGTCCCGAAGACTATCTCAGCGGAGCGCCACCATTAGCTGGCGCGGAGCGAACAGATAATTTTGAATCGAACTGATAGCCGGAAATGTCATTTCCTAGGCTTATAAGTAGAATCCGAGGAATCCGAACGGGCGTTACTTTGAGCTTTCGTTTGGGGTAATAGAAGAAACAGCAACTTGCTAAGTGATTAAAAAAATTACCAGCTAGATGCAAAGGTCTTGTATCTTTTCGGGGAAGGTATTGTATTTTTTTACGGAATTAGAATTTTGCGAATATTTTATTACTTTATTGCTACTCTTGCCTAAATTCAAGATATACTGAATTGATGAAATTGTCTATATGACTGTCCAAAACTATAAATGATTTTACCCCTAACACCTTTTTGAAAATTTTCGGGGTTTCGAGGTGAGTTTAGAGAGTTTCAGACGGACTTATGATAACATATTCTCACATCGTCCCTCTGTGGTATTGAAAAAAAATACGGTTTTCATTACCGTTGACCGAATTGGGCTCTTGGGCAGAAAATATATTGTTGCGTTGTTGGGCCGATCACATCATGAAGGCTATAGGGGGTGGTACGTTAAGATAGAGGAGACTAAAAAAAGACTCGAACCAAGTTTTACCTTTGACTAATGTTTATTCAGAGAGAAATCCTTTCTCTGATCGATCAAAGAGCTCAAAGGATAGACTTGATTAAACAGTGTCACATGTTGAGTATGAATTGATTCTAATCGAGATGAAGAGTAACAAACTACTACTCTAAACGGTGAGAAACGAACCTCTGTCTCAAAACATAAGATTCCTCCCTTTAAATGTAAAAACTGGTTTCTATAAACTAATCCAAGATTAAAAGAAAATTGGAAGAAAGTTAGAAGTGCTGGCGGAGCCTCGCATGCTTGGCCCAGCGGCAAAAGCCGCGGGGCTGTTCGTGTTTCTTAAGTTGATCCTTTCTGTTTGGCTGTCTATTTCCAACTCTCTCCAGGAAGGAAGTAACCCAAAAGTGCTAAGGTTGTTTCCAGACAGAGTTGTCTGAAAACTATGCGATGGGGAATCCTGATTAGACTAAGTCATTTTCATGTCCAACAAACGACCAATGAGAAAAGTTTGCCAAAGTAAACTTCGTAAAGTAGAATGTCAAGGGGAGGTAGTTTAGTGCGTTGCAATTAGCCTTATTAGAGCACTGCATCTGAACACCCTGTCTGTCCGTGTAATTAATGCGGCCATTGAAAACGTCCCCGGCTTTTATAACCTTCGCCTGAATTTTTTACCATTTTCGACAAAGTTTTTTTGCAAATATGAAGTATGACTGAGGAAGAACAAAGGATACGAATGTGTGGCCAATTTTTGTTATCATTTTTATTTTTACATGAAGATTTTACTTTAAATATAGCGTTTTCTGTTTTCGGGCAAAGATAAAAAGTATTACAATTATCGGCAATTTTAGGCAATATGTTGCACAAGAGTTTAAAAAACAGTCTGAGTCAGGCTTCCCAAATAGGTCGCATTTTTTATTTTTCGTGTATAGCCTATGTTACCCTGAATATGTGGTTTTCTGTTTTTTTTTCTGCAGATGCTTGAAGGAACTTTAAATATTCGCCCATTTCGGGCATTATATTGTGAAAAAAAAAATGAAGTATTAAGATCCGCTTTTTGCGCAGCCCGAATTTTTAGCGAATTATTGTAATCTTGTTTAATTTGGTTAGGATCACATGAATAGCTTAGGGATATTGACCTGTTGATGTTTTCATAACCCGAAATGCAAATCGCAAAAGGGGGTTCAAATCATTACTGTGCATTTATTGATAACCACAAAAAATATAAATTTTCTTAGGTCCCCTACAAAAAGCGATTGCCGTTTCCACGAGACATGAGATTAACCGATAGACTCAATCGTATTTGTTTGGAATAAGAAGTCGTAGCTCTATCAATGTACCACGCCTTAAAAACTTTTCAAGTCATATTGGGGGCGTTCTTGCCTTTTTCTCGTGTCGTGAATCTTGAGGTTTTTTTCATGTTATAAAAGGTGGCGCCTTATTGAAAAAAAACACAAAACAAAAGACTGAAGACAAGCGTTTAAGGGTAAAAAGCAGTCCCCCCGAACTTATTTTGATGAAAAAGCTAAAAAATGCAATTTTCATCTTATGTCCCTTCAAAGTATCTTTCATCTCATTTTATAACTTTTGCTATTGCATATTCAAGGTTAACCAAGCAGTTTTCTGGTAAATTTCAAATTTCAAGAGAGAAAACACTGTCACATGACTCCCGACAGCCAATCATGAAACTGGACAGTCTACTACACTTCTTCAATTTGGGATGACTGCTCCTGCCCTTTAAGGTCTCTGGTCGGCTATGATCCTGTCAAGTACAACGGGGAACCAATTCAGGAGGCTCCAGTACCCTTCTGCATACAGTGACACTTTGTATACGACGGCAACCTTCCCTCGGGAGTCCCCTCGAGGACCGGCGATGCATTGAGGAGGAACGCTACTCGCCTCCCAGTGCAATCAGAGTAGGATCATGTGTGAACACTACCGTCCGGTTTGGCATCAACGTGCCTCGAAGTAATCACGCGTTAGAGTGGAACTTTTCAGGTAAAACATTCAGTCAGATGTAATGGGAGGAGATTTATGCTTATCAAACATTTGTAGATAAAATTTGGAATTAGTTTTGCATGTTTCCACGCAAGTTTTACCTCGACGACTGAGGTTATATTTAATTTTTCTCATTTTCGCATTACCGGTACTCCAAATCCAGATATGGATTGATATCTGGATGTATCTGGTTAAATACAACCTTTATATGGCCATATCAAGCCAGATATACAGCCAGATTTAGAAACCTTGATATAACATATCAAGTTTTATATGGCCATATCAAGCCAGATATAACTTGATGAAATGCCTTACCAGATATGCAAATAAACTTAATAAAGTTTGATATGGCCATATCAAGCCAGCTATAAATTGATGAAATGCCTTCCCAAATATGCAAATAAAGTTTTATATGGCCATATCAAGCAAGATATAACTGATTAAAATACCATGACAGAATAACATATAAACTTTTACATAGCCATATTGAAACTTTTTGGCTTTTTTTGTGTGTACCTGTCCTACATAAAGACCTTCTTTTAAAGCTGAACAAGTATCAGCAAACCAAAATTAGAACATTCAAACCGTATTCAGCCATATTATACTAACAGATGCAAAAGACTTCCCAATGTGGGCGTGGTCAGGAATAATTATGTACACCGCCGTTTGTGCTGGCGGTTTGTTCGTTTTATAAGCTAGTGTTGAATGTTCATGATACCTTTTTGAAACTCTACTGACTTCATCAAAGATACTTACTGCTACATTTGGCAAATCTCCGATGGTTTGTTCCATTGCCAACATGTGCTGTATTTCCTCACTGGTGTATTCGCTAGCCACTAGTTGAAGAAGAGAAACCGACAAGACCACGTTGACAACATCCATTTCGAGAGAAAGACACCGTTGATGTAACCAGGGAGTTGCAACAGTCTGTTGCAACTGCCTGATGTAACCAGAGAGTTGTTGATGTATGTCACAACGAGGGATCATCCACCCGCGTTTTGTTATGTGATAAAACGGATCGACCCAGTGGTTTGGATATTTCTGGCCTGTTTTCAATTTTTTATCGGAAATTCCTGCAGTTGATATAAAACCCTCATCATTTTTAATTGTTTAATCATGTGAAAAGGTACAGCGGTATTATCACGGACTTCCTATACATGGACAGCATACTGTATGGTACATTGTCGCTACTGTAGGTAGCGGACCACTACCTCCAATACTCATGTCCGGGAAAATGTTTACTGACAGAGAAAGCGCCATAAAAAATTTATCGGATGTAAGTTCTCACTGTGTTACTTACAAAATATGATCATTTTTGCATTTGGATTTTGTAGACAATAAGTTGAAATACATACTGTTCAAAAATCAAGGCAATCTGGCCAATTTTAGTGCCATTTTTTTATTATATTACTCCGCTCTGTGAAATGCCGTTTTTGAGTAGCTATTATGGCGGGAAACACTATTGCTATTATTCAAGGCTCTCTAGCTCAAAATGTCAATGGTCATGGTACACTCTAAAATCAAAAGAGTGAACTTAGTCACTCTTTGATCGAGTGAAAAGTGTAAATTCACTCCATTAGAGTGATAATTCACTCCAAGAGGAGCGAAGTTCCCTCCAAAAAGAGTGAAGTTCCCTCCAAAAAGAGTGAAATTCACTAGAGGAAGAGGAAAAATTCACTCTTCCACGAGTGCCTGCAATGATCGCTCTTTTTTAAGAGCGATCATTGTGGGCACTCCATCAAGAGTGAAACTTCGTTCGTTTTAAGGGAATTTCACCCTTTTTGGAGTGAACTTCACTCTTTTTGGAGGGAACTTCGCTCCTCTTGGAGTGAATTATCACACTCTAATGGAGTGAATTTACACTTTTCACTCGATCAAAGAGTGACTTCGTTCACTCTTTTGATTTTAGAGTATATGGAAATTTGAAAGTGCCATGAAAGCCGATACTGTGGGCTTCGATCAGAGGGGTAGCATGTCCTGGTTGAAAACTTCTACTGGGAGCTAGGGGGCATGGAAGTAGCCTAATTTAGTGGGTAAGTCAATGGGACTTATAATTAATGGCCCGCTACCTGTAGTGTGAGAAAGAGCGCACCAAGATGGTCGTCTGCTATAGTTTTGTGTGAAAGTTTGGACTTGCTCAAGTAGATTGCCATATTTTGCAAGAAAGTTGAAATATTTTTCAAATATGGCAAGATAAGGTCAAAATCACTACACGTGTTGCAGGAATATGATATTTTTCCCATTCAAGTTAAACTTTTGTTAAAAATATTACAGCGTCGTCATATCAGACGATTTATAGCTTAACGGCGGCCATCTTGGTGCGCCCTTTTTGTCCCAGTCAGTGGAGACTGTAGTCGTCACATGCTCTGTCCACGTTTATAAATCCGTCGGTATTATACATTCCTCAAAGATGCAAATGTTTTCAAGATCGTCCATAAAGGCCTATACACGAATGTAATCACGCAATTTTCAAGGCTGCTTTGACCTGAAATAAAAATAGAAACTCTCTAAAAGGAGACGTGTTACCGGTACCATCGTATTTGAATAAAAAAAATTAATAGGGCATGTAGTCATTCAGATTCTACAGGTCTTTATCCAACTTTTACCTCTTAAGGATTCCTGTTATTTGCAGGTTCCCAAATTCCGGATTAATTTATTAAAATCCGTTTCTGGTCAATTTTTAAGAATGTTGTAGTTTCAGTTTCAGTTTTATTCTCAGTTCATCCTCAATATGAGGTGTAAAAGACATAGGTTATTATAAAAGATACATAACACACAGTTTGTAACAAAAAGCATGAGGCATCAAAATAAGGAAAAAAGATAAGGAAAAAGGAAAAGGAAAAAAAAAAGACGTGAAATTACAAACTTAGAAACCTACAAATGACGTCAGATCAGAATAAGACATTATGGAGTGCAAATAGGGAACATATACAACAATATAACTCAGAGAGTAGTTCAGGCTTCAAATCCGATTGGTAAAGTTCATTGATGGGATGTTTTAGAAACTATGAATTATTTTCCCGCAAAATATACTTAAATTTACTAAGGACTTAATGTTACCTTTTTGGAAAAGCTGTCTCATTTTTAAGGCACTGGCATTTCTTCTATAGTAGGGCTTAATATAGTTACATATCTCTACTGATAATTTTGGGCATTCAAAAATGTAATGAAATTCATCACCTAGCTTATCCTGAGAACAAAGGGTACAAGTTCTATCATTGAACAAAATATTCTGGTATCTTCCAGTTACTGAGAGAATTTTACTATTACTACTATGAAATCTGCATAAGTTTATACGATTAGTAGCTGAGAGGGTAGTTAGGTATTTTTCAAGTTTCAAATCCGTTTTAAATATTCTATAATTGTTACATTGACTATCATCTTGAACTGCGGTGGACCATTCTTACTGAGAAATATCACTTAATCTTAGTTTAACGGTTTTTTTCAACCAAGGGTAATTTACGGTAGGGGATCGCATACATTGTTAAAAATTTCTGTAAATTTACAGACTTTTTTTAACTTAAACTTTTTGTATTTTACTTTTAATAGAGATTTTCTGTATCTTTACAGACACTTTGTATTGCTACAATAAAAAAAGGTTGTTTAACATGTATTTTCTGTTTATTTGAAAAACCATTTCTGTCTGCTTTTTTAACCAAATTTTACTGCTTTGTAAAACTTTTTCTGTAAATTTACAGAAATTTTAACAGTATTTTGTGTTTTTCTGATTTCACATAAATATAATGTCATTTAACAAACATTCATTTTGTTTTTAAGCTGAAAAAGAAACAAAAATAAGCCCAAACAAACAAATAAGAAATAGCCAGAAAATTTTCAATATATAACATGCATCGTTCTGCGAAGTTTCAGTTAAAAAAAAAAACATTTTTGGCAAATTTATGGCCCTATTTGAAAATTAACTTACATTTATTATAAAAGCATACTTAGTTATTACGTTCTTAGTTATAAATATCATACAACTGGTGTTTTGTCACACATTTTTAAGTAAAAAGAAATTGTAAGGCCCTAATTTCAGAGCACCGACAATTGGTATACTGATGTCAACTTATCGCCACAGGCGCTCATGCACTTGATCGGAGCAAATTAAAAACGTTTCACAAATTTACTTGAAAGAGTCTGTAAATTTACCACTTTATGACGTAAATCTCATTTTGCATAAATGGGTGGAGCTTATTTTGTAGGCATTTTCCTAACAAAAGGATTGCTGTTGCTTTGAATAATATCTTCTTTGGCGTTTTTTAATCAGGAAGTGATAAACTTATTGTTTACCTTGTCTGGAAATGTTTGCAACCAATGTATTTGCATTCTTTGTCATATTTATTTTAAAAACAATTATTATATTGTACAAAAAATGTGACTTTCCAATTACAAAGTTCCTAGAGATAGCAGTCTATTTGACAACAATATGACAACAAAGCATCCTCAATGTGTTTTAATTGAAAACAACTTCCTAACGACACATTACGTTGGAAAGCAAACACCTGATCTACGTAATGGTGAAGTGTATGTTACGTAATAACATATGAAAGGTATAAAAGCGATATTATAATAAATATTAAAACGTCGGGAATGAAAACAGTAGACTGTAAATTCACATAAAATTAAGGTAAACAAAACAGAACAATTCTGTAATTCGATTTTACAGTAGACTTTTGTAAACTAATTTACATGCAAAAACTGTAAAGAAAAAACAAACCCTTAATGTTTTTTCATGATTACAGTCTGGCTGTAAAAAAAAAAAACATTATTTGGTTGGAAAAAAATTTGCCATAAAAATTATGTAAATTTACAGAGAAATTTTTTAACAGT
This sequence comes from Holothuria scabra, assembly GCA_037179385.1. Lineage (NCBI taxonomy): Eukaryota > Metazoa > Echinodermata > Holothuroidea > Aspidochirotida > Holothuriidae > Holothuria > Holothuria scabra. Next base: position 43,539,410 of record CM074196.1, on the reverse strand, counting down.
GTAGAACCTGCAATTGACACATTATTATCAACGTTGTTCCATACAAATAGCATTCCAACTCTATTAAATATGTCATGTACCTTTTTAATCCAGGGATCATGAAGGATACGCAAGAATGTATACATAAGATGTGCTAACTTGTGATCACTGCTATTAACTGTCCTACCCCAAAATTCAACCATTCTTAAATGAATTATATCTGCAACCTTGTAACGTCCTAGCTCACCATAAGTCATACAATTTATGGCACTTTTCTTAACCTTTAAGATCTGTTTACAAAAATTGAGGTGGAATGCTTCCAATTGTTTAACGTCTTCATAACCCCAAGTTTCACATCCATACAGTAACACAGGTAAAACAATTTGATCAAACAACTGTAGCAATAAATCCAATGGCAAATTAAGATTAAACGACTTAGTGAGTAAACTATAAAGTGTTTTTCTAGCGGAATTTACTTGTTTACATTTAGCCTTGGTAAACTTATAATTATAATTAAAGGTGACACCCAAAAAGTTGTACTCATCAACGAAATTAACAATTTTCCCCGCCAGATGAAATGTTGGAACTTTCCTAACTTTCCCTTTCGAAAAAATAACAATCTTAGACTTACTCGTATTAACAGACATTTGACAGGCATTACAGTAATCTTCTACCCCTTTTAACGCTAGTTTCATATCGGACTCAGTTTCAGCGAGGACAATAGTATCATCGGCATAGAGTAACGTAAATAACTTAATAAAAACATACATCGACATCTTCGTTGCTTAAGTGTTCGCACATTGATTGTGATAAATGATCTAATCCATTGTAGTAATGACTAATGAACTCACCAAAGTCGTTAAGAAAAATAGAGAATAAAACCGGTGATAGGTTCTCACCTTGCCTTACCCCTACATTACAATTAAAGAGATTAGACTTTCCCCCTCGTTGATAACACATGATTTCGCATTTCTGTAAAGAGTATAAACTACATCGAGGACTTTGCCATTTATGTTATAGGAAATTAATTTTGCCCATAGAGAGGTCCTATCTACCAGATCAAAAGCTTTTTTGTAGTCTATAAATGCGCAACATACACGCTTCTTACAGTGAAGATAATAGTCAACAATAGAGTGCAATACGAAAATATGGTCAATTGTAGAATGATTTTTTCTAAATCCAGCTTGTTCATCACCAACTAGACCAGTACTCTCAAGGTAGGTTTTAATTCTTTTATTCAAAATAGAAGTAAACAGTTTACCGACACAACAAAGAAGGGTTATTCCACGATAATTATCTACCTCATTTGCCGACCCCTTCCCTTTAAAGATAGATTTTATGAGGCCCACTGTCCAGTCTGTAGGAAGAATAGAAGAGAGTTCCAAGTTAAATAATTTCGTTATAACTCGAACAATTGGACCAGTGCTACACTTTAAACACTCGTTCGTAATCAAATCGATGCCCGGAGATTTGTTCCTTTTTAAAAACTTAATTTGCTCAATGACTTCATTTTCAGTAATATCAGCATTAAGGTCTTCATTAATTACTGAATCAGAAAAAAACTGGCTTTGGGGGCTCTTGGTCATTTTCCTCACAACTACTCTGATACAGCTTCTGAAAGTACGCCTCAAAAACATTAGTAGAAATAGTACAAGGTAATGATTTCTTAGGGTTTGCTGCGTTAATAACATTCCAATACCCCTTTGGATTAGCTTTCTTCAAGTTCCTAATTTTTTTATGCAAGTTGTTATAGTAATGACGTTTAGCTCTCTTCAGGGTTATTTTATACTTCCTATAGCACAAATACGGAGCATATGCCTATATCTTTCATTCTTATTAACTTTGTGCAATCGCTTTTGTTTAACATATTGGGATTTCATCATTTTACAATCTGAATTCAACCATGGATGACAATTTCGGATTTTCTTTCTGTAAGATCTGTTTGCCTTGTATGACAGAAATCCAACACTCGACGCAGCATCGAGATAAACATCCTTCAACATGTCAGTAATTTTATCCATACTCTTTTGCCTCATAGACTTACTATCGGCTGAATCAATAACATTAAGCATTCTCTGCGTATCAATACAATTTAAAGCTGCAGTAAAATCATTTTCTTTATCATTTTTCTAAAATATTTTTCTGTGATTGCTTTGGTCACTTGAAAGTACTTCATAACTTTTCTTTCTTTCAAAAGGTACACTGCCAGCGATTCCGATTTCCAGACAAATTGGATTGTGCTTGTCGGAAAGGAATTTATCAAACGCATCTACACTGAAATCTAACACTTGAGGGAATAATTCAGCAGACACAATAGCATAATCAATTGTACTCTTTCCGTCAAAAGTGCACCCGCCAATATTTTTGTCTTTTCCAACTCTTCCATTTGCTATGTGCAGGTCTAAACTTCTGCAAAGCTCTATCAAGCAATGACCATTATTATTCGTAATTTTGTCCTCATTGACTCTACCAGTAAAAACACGAAGAGCTTCAAGTTCATCTTTAGAGTTGAAAGCGGTAGCGGTATTTTCAAGACCGACCTCTTCAAGTGAAAAATCGTCAACTTCTACGAAATCAGAAAATTCCCCTGTCCTTGCATTAAAGTCACCAATCAGGCAAAACGGAATATCATATTTCGATTTCAGTGTTATATAATCATGTGCTATATCTTAAAACATACTCATTTCATAGTACTTTGACCCCTCGTGAGGCATGTACACAACACCAAGCATCATTTGAAAGCCATTGTGTCCAGTGCTAATCCTTATCCACAGGGTAGCATCCGAACAAGAATCTGTGATCACCTGGTAATTACCGGACAAAGACGTAGCTATTAACACAGCTATTCCGTGAATGCCTCCATACCGCGGGTAGATTTTTTCACAGCATGTACGATCGAGAACCCAGGGAAATAGGCAGGATCTATATCGTCAGTTTTTGTCTCAGTTAGGCAGATAAAATCATAGTTCTTAATGTAATGCTGCAATATGCTATATTCAACCTTCTTCCTTAGGCCACAAACATTTAAACTCAGAACCCGTAGTACTTTAATAGGAAATCTTGAGTGATAGGTATGATCGTGGGAAATATCCTTAGAGAAGTAATTCTTAGAGTCATGATCTAGCTCATCTTCAAGTATTGAAGCCTCGTATTCTTATAGGGTATTGTAACGCAAAATCTCATCAACCTTTGCTTGATTCCAGCCAAGTTTCGTAATATCCCTGGAAGAGTCTAGCACCAACCTTGTTTCCTTCCCCTCTATATTAATAGTGCAAAAAATTTTACCGTCTATTGTCCATACCTTAGAAACTCGATCATCGGTTCTTAGTTCAAATACAATTTGCTTTCTCATACTGGTCAAGTCATCATTAATGTAAACATTCTGAAACTCAGGTTTGGATTTGAGTAACTTCTTGTTTTTCATGATGTTCACTTTTGTTTTTCGTTTCACAAATTTCACAATTACTGGTCTGGGATTTTTTCCGTTTCCTGGAAGACGGTGGCAAGTACTGATGTCGTTGGTGTTTACTTCTACGCCAATCTTATCAGCCAGGTCGATGACCTTACTTTCTAGCTCCTCGTTATCCCTGTCACTTTCAGGAAGTCCACAGATTCGTAGGTTCTCTTTCCTTGTATATTGTTCTAACTTTTCAATTTCAGCACCTTGATTAAGCGTCACTTTTTTCACATCATGCAGACCAGTTTCAACAGAACTTACAACTAACATTTCTTTTTTCACATTTTCCAATAAAGTCTGGGCAGTTGAGGCAATGGCTGTCGAAACTGCCTTCATAATCACTGGTTGAATTGATTGCATCACCACAGAGATAATAAAAGAAAGCTGCTCCTGTGTATTCAATTTATACCTGGTCCACTCGGTTGGGAGGACCCATTGTTCTCCATGCTAGCCTTATAGCTTAGGTCTAGAGCTAGGTCAACGCTATGTTGAGAGAAGGCAATCTTAACTGCGTCATCGATTGTATCTCGCAAATTAAATTCCTTTTCTTCCTTTCCTTCTTCTAAAGTGTGGAGCAGTTGACGAGAAGTATTTGCGGAGTCAGTTGACTTATACTTCTTATCGACAGAACGCTCGGGTGTCGAGGAAATCTCGTTTCTTTTAGAGCCTACTTTGTCTCCACCTAGCGAATCTGACGCCATCTTGAATTCCTTGACTAAAGTCATATAGGCCTAACGCAACGCTTATTTGCAATGTAAAATTAATATTGAAGTACAGAGCAATTTTAGTCGTTATCAGTCAATCAGAGCCGGATATGGTGGTAAAAGTTTTGGCAATTGTTGAAAGTCAATAGCGAAGGCGATTTTTTACGTTAGTGACTAGCTTATCTCCGAAAAGTATGTATCGCCCTCTATTATTAGATTAACTTCCTACTTGTGGGTTGTGACGGTTTTGTAACTTGTACTTTAAAAAAGATCGATTTCATTTTGATTGAGAGAAATGAGAGCAAATTGTAGCTATCACGGTTATAGATGCGTTGAATTTGAATCGGGTGGTATTATTACTTAACGTCATTAGGAATCCTCAAATTAAAAAAAAAATGCATTTGTTTCATATTGCACAACATACACTGGGGGTGTATTTATTACACATTAAGGCCTTGCAGAGATTCCAGTCCCAAGCACATTTTAATCCCGCCGGAGATTCTTCTGTCTAAACCGCGACAATCTTTACAATGCAGAAGCTTTATGGCGTTTTCATGATATCTTGGACCTATTTTTATCATATAAAGACACTGAATGAGGTACACGTCAACGACACAAATCTTGAATATTTTTGCCTTTAAAGAGCTCCACTTTTATTTACCTAATGTACATGCATGGTTATATGAAAATGATGAAAAATTGTGGCTAAAAATTCATGATTTTTCATCTTTAGCCTTCAAATAAAAAACAGTCTCTGACAGTTTTTCAACAGATATAGTTACAGTGACATTGCACTGCTATTTGCTAGCATATGCACACTTAATACACTGATTAGTGCATAGTGCTTCGTCACCTGGTCACTGCATGTAATGTATTAAGAACGGTTACAGCCCGAGAGACCGATGGTCCACGAGACCGAAAATGTAATAGGGTTCACAACATGGAAGCAGTGGTGGCGCCAGGATTTGCCCGACAGGGGGCCAAGCTCCCCAACAGGGGGCCAGCTTTTCAAAGCCCCGACAAAAGAGATGAGTTAGTCCCGGTGAGACCTGATTTTGCCGAATTGGAGGCGAGTAGCGCCGAAATTTTTGGCTTTCTTTTTAAAAAATACTTGAAATGTGGAGTTTATTTTGAAGAAAAGTTTAAAATTTTTGAAAGAAATTTGGCTTTTGTAAAGATCATTAAAAAGTTGGGGTGCTTATGGAAGAATCTGTCCTTCATATAGGCAAAATCAAACACTTTAATATATAAGCGACAGCTGAAATTCTTTTGGGGTTACATATTTAATCGTTCTGCACCTACGTACTAAGGTTTCAAGACGAGCCTATTAGTTCGCTCAAAAAGTTTTTCCCTTTTTTGAACAAAGGTTTGAAATTAGGAGCTTATTTTATTGGAGGAATTTTGGAATTTAATGGAAGAAAATTTGGTTTTTCGGTAAGATTATAATGAAAAAATTGGGGTTTTTTATTAAGTGATATGCCTTTCAAGAGCAAAATTAGGTAGAATGTTGGGGTTATTAACAGAATTGGCCTTGATTATTTGTATGGACTATCCATCGAAATTGGAAAATTATGCCACTTTTAACAAACTGAAGCTTATAATGGAGAAAATTGTAATTTTATGACAAATTTGGAGGTATTATGGAAGAATCTTTCCTTCTTATAGAAAAATTAAGTAGGGGTGATCTGTAGTTTGTTGGGGTTTACAGAATATCATCATGCAGATTAAGGCCCTCGGACCATATTGGAAAATTTTTCCCCGGGAAAAGTTTGGCTTCCCATATGTTTATAGTTTTATATTTTATGTATTGGCATAGCCGTACGGTAACGTTTCAGTTTGGGAAGGGGCAGAATTTGTCTTTTTTGTACGAAAAATGTAATCCTGCTCGAAAGTCTATCTAAATGGAGCACACACATGGGTGTCCACAGGTATGGGCAAGGGGGGGGGGGCACTTGCCCTCCCCCCGGAAAATCAAAAAATTGAAAAAACGTGTAAAAATCAAAGCAAAAACCCGAACAAAACGGGTATTCCAAATTTCTTTGCGAAAAATAGGCTTTAGAAATGCCATTCCCGGCGACTTGGGAGGCATTTTGGGCTGAAATTTTTGCATGCTTTGTGTCAATTCATAGTGACTTGGAGGTTTTGCCCATCCCTAGAAATTTTGCCCCCTGACTTTTTTTTGCGGACGCCCATGAGCGCACAGAAAATTTTGAAAATTGAGAAGCCGAAGACAGCAGGAAATGACATTTCCCGGGCTCGTAACTAAAAACAAAGCAGTCATTATTTTGAGCTTTTTTTCGCAATAAGATTTTCACTTCAAAATACTGCCCCAAAACGAAGAATAATTTGCAGGCATGCATTTTTCCGTTCAGCAATCTGTTCGACCAAAGCACTTCCCAATTCCAAGCGGAGCGCCACTACCAGTTGGCGCGGAGCGTACAGAAAATTGTTTAAAAAATCTGACTCATCAGAAAGCCGAAAATGGCATTTTCCAGACTTATAAATAGAAATGAAACAGTCGTTATTTTGAACTTTCCTTTGGAATGAAATTTTCACTTCAACAGAAAAAACCCAACTTGCTAAGTGATCAGAAAATTACCAGATAAAAGGTACTGCTACAATTAGATGTTATGGTCTTGTCTCTTTTCGGAGGAACTGTGCAACGGAATTGAAAACATACTTTTTTTGACTATGTTAAGAATCTAATTCGTTGTATTCAATTGCAAGGTCCCCTGAAAAAGATGATTTTTTTTACGTGGACTGAACTACAGAAAATGATTTTACTTCAAACGCATTGAAAATATGTCACGTTCCAAGGTGGCTTCCAATGAATTTTCAGTCAGACTTGTGCAGAGACATTCTCAAACTAACTGTTTATCATTATGTGCTGAAAACATGGCTGATTTTCATTACCGTTGCTAGAATTCGGCTGTCAAGGCAAGCTAGATGGCAGACCATTGGGCACTGCATGCACATGAACAATTAAACTCTCGTCCGATTTTGTAAGGAAAATTCGGAATTTTGAGTTTCCTTAAAGAGTCTGGTCTTTTAGTAAGCAAAATAGAAAAGATCGTCCCGGTGACTAAGTTTATCAGGCCCACACATTTTATCGTGGGTCGGTAGATGAAAGCTCCCCGACGAAACTGGATTTTCTCATCAACAGGGGAGGGCAGCCTTCGCCGAGGAGGCATGACATTGCGCGCAAGGAATGAAGATGGGATGAGACGGTGTTTATCACTTCTTCATTGCAGAGCTAATAAGACGTGATTAAAACCGATTCAGATACGTATTAAAATAGCGTTACAAAAGAAAAAAGTTCATAAAGAAGAAGAAAAAAAAATAGTTCATGATTATCCATTCAGTAACTTAGTTTTTCTTTTCTTAGGCCGCCCGAAAAAAATTCAGTCCTTCCCCGACGGGAGGAGATAGGACAAGGTACATTGAATAAGGTACAACAGAGCTACAAAGAAGTGATTGAAAATCGATTCCGATATGTATTGAAATAGCATTTCAAAACAAAATATATGTTAAAGATAAGAAAAGAAAATAAAGAAAAGAAAATAGGGTCCGCGGGACCGAAAATGAGACTAGGTTCATGAGACCAACCATTGACACCCTCTGGCCTGTATTCATTCTTAGGCTCGGGACCTATTTTCATTTTCGGCCACGGGGACCATTTATCATTTTCACTCATTTTCGGTCTTCAGAATTTCTTCACCATTTCGGTCTCGTGAACCCTTTCACATTTTGGGTCTCGCGAACCTTCTCTTACTTTCGGTCTGGCGGACCCTTTTTCATTTGAATTTAATGTCTCGCGTACCTTCTGTCTCGTGAACCTTCGGTCTCGTGAGATGCCCGCAGTCTCTGGCATGGCATGCTCATTTGAATAGGCCATGAAGCAATGAACTTGGATTATGTCTGCATAGGACGAGTTCGTAATAAAACTGTTGTGGGAAGGGGTGAAAGTCAACTAAGCAGATTAGGAGAATTGGAACCGCCTTAGATGATGAATAACTGCCTTAAAGTGATTCATATTTCTGGATGAAAACATGTCATGGACTGGTATCTATATTGAACATGGGGAAATAACTTAACCATCGATGAGGCCAGCCACATCCGCTCAACTGAGAAACTGGAGAACTAGGGGGGGGGGGGGAGGCAGGGCAATTTTCAGGGAAAAAATTACGTCAATAGCAAACGTCAGTCTCCCAAGAATTTCAGGGTTGGTAAACTTGGATTCGGGCCTGCGATGATGATTAAAAAGGGTCTTCAAAGGTTGGCTAATGTACGTGCAGCTGTGGGGACATATTATATTCTCTTTATTTTCGCTTGCATTTCTATCTACGCAATCGCACTTTTATGTGAATAAATCGATTTTAGATGGATTTGCATGATTGCAGTAGAATTGCTGTACTGGCATGCACTCTCATTAACACTGGATACGGTAGCTGGTTATAGCGCAACGTTTCAAATCCAACCTGCAGAATTAACCTGCTACGGTACCAATGCAGTTTGCTTCGCTTGGATTGACAGATATTTACCTGCACATCGCATGAAAATCTATATCCTGGCTGAAATTATCAGGAGACTGATTTGATTGGAAATCCTACAGTAACTGACGTATGGTTTGTCAGCATAGAATAAGCTTATGGAAAATAATGGATTTTTTTACAAACTACAACCATCATGTGTCGTCTTGTCATAGGCTCTGTAGAACGCCGAATGGGAGCTGGTACGACAAATTGAGGCATTCGCAAAAGAATAAAAAAGAATAAAATATCGGAGGGGGAGGCGAAAGGAGGATGCAAAATTTTCCATTGACTAAATGAGGGGGAATACTTTACTTACAAAAGAAATCTTTACAGCAAAATTTTGGCTCTTTTCATAAGGGTGTAATCATAAACTTTCCCCAGCAATATGCCAATTTGATTGAACATATAGGCAAACAAGTTAAGTGCACCGCCATCATAGACTAGTTGGAAATGCCAAGAAATTTTGGAAGTTTTTTCAATATCGTTGAGTGTGCTGTTCACATGTGTTATGAGTTTCAACAAATGATTTTCTCTTTTGAAGCCTGTTATGTTTTGAAAATTTTCGTGCGATTTTTTAAAACATGTTGGTGTTCTTGACTTCCCTTTAGCATAATTAAAGTTCCGTAATAAATATATTTGCATTACCACTGCAGTGGCTATATTACGTAAGCTTGTCTCCCCAATCGATTTACCGAAATTCGTTATTGTTTTCATTCAGCTGTTTTACAAAATGAACCAAAACGGCACTTGGGGTAACTTGAAAAGTTTTTTCCTCCCAGTGATGTGCGCCTGGATTTATTCAAAAATATTTCATCACCGATTTCCAGGATCTGTCACTGCGAATAAAATATTTTTTTTATTTTTAATTCTTCGCAAACTGTAAAATGAGATAAGGGTCTCCTTCGCGCATCCCAAATGTATTCGTTTAAAAGTATAGGGACAGTAACAAAAGTGTAACTTTTATTGTTATAAAGAATGTCTCGACCTGGCAGGAATTTGCAGCGCTTTATTTTTATTATTATTATTATTATTTGTTAAGCAAGTAGAGCAGAAAACTATTTTTATGAAGGAAAGAACACTTCATTCTGTTCACTATGTTCTACTCTTGGATTTCGTTAAGAAGGGCCAGCGAGTTGCTGGCAACTACAACTCCCTGTGTGCATGGGCGTCCGGAATTAATTAAAAAAATTGAAATAAAAAAAATTAAAAATAAACCATCAAAATATCTTCACTCACAGCGGCAGTTTCTACTGAAATATGCGGACATTTGACCAGGAATAGCTGAAAAACTGAGATTGTAACTGGATGAGGATGAATTTCAGACAATTGTGGGAGGGGCTTCATTAAGAAGGTTAGGAGAATTGGTACTGTGTGGGGTGAGAGGCCTAACTACAAAAATATGCTCTTGGATACTGATAGACCATCGCAGATTGGTGACGGGCAACTAGTGTCCCCCATAACGTTTGATTAGAAATCTCGATGAATGAATGTTGCAAAGTGTCACAAAGTGATGCATCTGCTACAACACTTGTTAATTCTATTTGAAAGTACGAGAGAGTTTTAACTTTGTAGACAACCATGCAGGAGAGATTTGGATTGGTAGTGGATGTTCTAGATGGTTGAAAACTGTGAAGGTGACCCCGAATATAAATTCCGAACCTGGAGTTTAGGGCACAAATAATGTAATCGCATCAAAATGATTTTGTACACTCTAAAACAGTTGGGTAAAAAGCGTTGGGCAAAATTAAAAACGCCCATCGTGGGCAAATTATTACCCAACAAATGGGTACATAACTTTACCCATATTGTTGGGTAAATTAAGGTTGAGTAAAATCCAGATATTGGCAACAGGTGTTGGGTAAGTTTTAAAGTACCAAACAGTTGGGTAAAATGTAATTGACCAATCAGATGGTTCGTAAAAGATCAGTTAAGTTTTACATATAATTTTTGTAATAAAAGTGGTTATTATAAGATCTCATGGTTGAATAAGGTCGTATCTGGCAAATAAAAAGCTAGCGGTAGAATAGCAGTAAAAATCTGGACGAAATTACTTTAAGAGCAATGGTTGTATAGACAAAAAAAGTTTTAACTACCACGTAATCAATGGGAGGAGAAATACAAAATTCACGATTGAGTTTGTTATTTCAAACTACATATTTCACTGTTTATTAACCAAGTGCATCCTCGCTGGTGCCCCCAACCACTCTTGGATGGCAAACGGTGTAAGTTTTAGGGTACTTCTATAAATCTCCTTCTTGCAAAAATCATATACACTTTAAAAACATGGGCCAAATAGTTGGGTAAAAAGTTTGACCAACTTCTGGGCGAAATATTTTAACCAGCCAGGTTGGGAAGTGTTTTAACCAACTGGGGGCAGAAGGCATGTGTTCCCAGCACTTGGGTTAAAAAAGTGCCCAGGTTGAGTAAAGTTTTTCCCAACTTTTTTTTAGAGTGTACTAGCTGTCGCTAAATTCGCTTGGTTTTTCTTTAACCGTTCAACTTATCTTACCTGGTAACTGCTCTATTCTACTTCCTAATCTTACCTGGTACACCGCTGGACTGCCATCAGGGAGCTGCTGCATTTCAAGCACTTTTAAGGTAAACTAAGAACTAACTGCACACAAAGATTAAATATCATTGGAAAAGAACTCTCAAATGATTCTCAAAAGACTTTCTTGACGGTCAACGTACACTTTAAAATTCTAAATACAAAATATCTTCCCAAATTGGAATTCAGAAGTATTCTACCATTCAGCTACAACTGAATTCAAGATTTTTATGTGCAATGTGGCCTACTGGCAGCCAGTTGTTTCACGTACACGCCCATGTGTTGACTACCTGTCACTTGTCATTGCTCAATATGTTGGACATAACTTCTAATGAGCCTGCTCGGGGAAGCCACAAAAAAGCATAATTACAACAATCTTAAATAGGCAAATTAACCAAAATTTTACATACAGTGCGTCTGACAACTTAAATAGTTAATTTAACCAATACTTCGGAAGTGATATTTGACTTTAAGTGAGGGGGGGGGGGGCAGCCATCCAACTTGAGTTAAGTTGCAGTAGACTTCCCTGTTAAGTTCCATGAATGACTCTTCAGAATCATTTAAAAATTTTGTTCAATCAATTATAAAACTTACTAGGCGTAGATGCTTGGTTTACTTGAGTATAAAACTTTTTTAAGTCCTGATGCATCAAAGATACCCTGAACTGAAATAAGAAGAACATAGACCTTACAAATTGACGACATACTGACGTCATTCTTGGGGCAAAACAATAGAACACGTGACTACACGAACAAGAATTCGCCCTGTACGTGTAGCAGACTACGCGCGTATCCGGCTGGTTGACGAAATGAGTTAGCTTTTATTTCGAAAAAAAAAAAGTTTGGGGGACTGTTTAAGTTGTTTTTAGTAAGTAAATTAACCTGCTATTTTATTGAAATGAATAGACCCATTTAAATCTGTAAACAACCGCTCTTGACATGAAAAATCAGTGCATTCAGATTATGTATAGGAAAAGTTTCATGCTGTTTGGGTTGCTTGCTTTGAAACCCTCTAAGACGCTTGTGCAATATCGATGCACTGAATGCCCTGAATGCGCAATGATGGCTTTTCTTGCGAATTTGAGCGCATTGCAAATTGCCAATATTATTTTATTATGATGATGATTTGGTTTGCTGGAGTTAACGACCAAACAACTAATTTTCTGATTTTATTTAGATACCTACAACTTTCTCTCAGTTGTGGGTCACTGGGTTTTCGTACTTCTTTGCTTATGTAGAACACGACATACAACGGCAATAGGTTCAATTGGAAGGCTACTACCGGTTCTTCGAATCGAACCCAGATCTTCCTGGTGAGTTAGATGAGAATAAAGGCACACCAACACAAATGGGTTATATAGTATCAAATAGAAAGAAGGTAAATGGTAAATACGAATATGGCGCATGTTCAAGGTCGGTTTCAAAGACGGGCCCGCTCATTCACGAAACGAAGCGGCCCGTTTGGTTTCACTCTGTTTTGTTTCAGTTCCGTCATTTGTTGGAATTCTCAACTGGGAACACTCTAACTCCTCCACTGATTGGTTCGATCGAAGCGTTGTATAACAAAAATTCTTTTCAGGAAAGGCGCTTTTGATCGAAACTGTTAACGATGCACCAACAATTAACAATATACCGAGTATGCTTAGCAAGCTGAGAGGAACATTCAACAGAAAAGTCTCAAGGAGAAACACCAACATAACCTCATTGGTTAACATCATGGATACGTAAACTGCACTCATGTGAGCTAAGGAAGCCACGTAGAGACATTCACTGATGAAGCTCATCAATCCTATACCGACCACAAGATAACGATCAAGTCCGCAAGATGGGATTGTCCATTGTCCTAGAGCAGAAGTCAGTACAACCGATACAGCTAGACTTATATAGGCATAATACATCGCTATTTTCGATGGAAATATCTTCATATGACTTTTTGCCCTTACGTAAACGTGTGTTAGAGAAAGCCAAATACAACTAGCTAGAGCTGCGAAGACGGCAAATAATTCTGAGTTTTTATCCTGGGTGGCCCTATCTGGCGGACTTAGGAATGAAGGTTTTGCGATGAGAACTACTCCAATAACAGTCATAAGAGAAAGTATTGCGTCAGAGCATTTAAATTCCTCCTTGATGAAAACGCAAGAGAGGAACAGTGTTACTATAGGGCCAGCGTTGTAAATGGCTATAGCATCTGCCGCCCTCATATGATGAAATGCATAAAATAAACAAAGTATAGCGAGTACACCTAGGACGGAACGAAAGATATGATATAGAAATTCTTGCTTTGACGAAGGAAGGAGTGGATCTCCCTTGTAAATATTCAACAAAAAGCAGCAAGTCCCCATCATGAAATACCGTATACTAATGATTTCATTGGAATTCACTTTCCCTGCTAGGTAAGCGATGCTGATACTTTGTCCAACCAAGAAACACGTGCAAAGGAAAGAATACAGTAGACCTTTCCGTCCAACTTTGGGAGTACTTAAGCTTTCAACCTCTGTCGTATTTGAAATGACTATATCCGAGTTGTTGTGAATTACCTCCCCAGCATCACAGTCGCTGCCGTTCAAGTCTTCAGCTGCCATTGCTCACCGATCTGTGAAAGTTAAATTGAAAGGCATGCAAGCTAGAAGGCTATCTGCAAAGATGTGCATATACTTTTTTTGTTACCATAACTCATTCCATTCCATCAAAGTGATAACTGATACGACAAAAGTGAGTAGATCACCCACAGATTAAAATTTTGGGCGAAATGATTCCCTCGTGCATGCTGTCACTTACAGGCACGAATCCAAGGCGGGGGGAGGGGATTTACGGCCTAAACCCTCCCTTTTCCGCCAGATCATCAATAAAGCTTACGGGAGAAAAGCAGTGCAACTCCCTCACTTCCCGGCTTTCTTTTAAGTCAGTCCCTCCGAGTCTTTTTGGAATGTCTGGATCGGCGCCTGCTTTATTTAGTTGATAACTCTTTCATATATTTGCAGCTTAAAGGGAAATACAGTATTCTCAATCTGCATCAGTGCAGTAGACCTGTTTCATAAATGACTCTTAAGAATGTGGCAATATTTCTTTTACTCAATTCCATTTGTGAAGTTTAAGTTGTAAGAATTACGTTTTCTTAAGTATGGGCGACTGCTTTTTGCCCTTGAATACAGGTGCACACCAAACCGACCCAACGCAACTGAATAACGGCTTCTCATTGGAAAGTGTTGTATGCGGCTGTGAGTCCCGCTAACGTACTGCAACGTACTATCCTGATTCTTACCTAACCCATACACGTTTAAAAACAAAACGAAGTATAGACGGGTAAGGACTTCGCACCAGCATAAGTTGTAATTTGATGGTATTTTTCGGAAGGGACTAAATATTGGGGGAAAGGGCTTATAGTGTCAGTCTGACTACCACATCCTCCATGAGCTGGCGCAGAGTATACCAGAAAATGTATGGATTTACATACCACCCTAGTCAGGGGCGGGATTTCATCTCTGAAAGTGGGGGGACAAATTCGGGCAGACTACCAAACGGGGCCGGAGGCGCCGCGGGAGCGCGAAGCGCTCCCCTTTACGGCGTGGGGTCCAGGGGCCCGCCTTGGGGCCCCTGGTGGGGTTCAGGGGCAAAGCCCCCGGAAACTCCTGGGTATTTACGAAATTGTAGGCATACAAATGATGCATTTTATCTTCAACTTTAAATTACATAAGATGGACACTTAACAGAACACAAATATCACAATTTGACTCTTCAATTATATCCTAACTCCATATGATTAAAGTCGGGCGGAATCGATAATGCAGAGGGTGAGGAGAGGGAGAATGAATTACTTAAAATTGAGGCTCTTCAGGGGCCTCCTCCTTGGTGCCCCAGATCTTCTTTTCAGCTGAGAAAGCTATGGGGCTTTTCATATGATGTCAATTCAGCCCTTGTCTATGATGGGGCGCGCGAACGAAAAAATTAACGTTTAAGACATCTCAATAACGAAACTGCATGAAAATGAGAGAAAGGATGGGGTCACTTCAGTGGTGTAGCCAGGACTGAGTTTTTAGGGGGGGGGGCCTAGGTAACAAGTGGTTGGTCTTGTACCTACGAGGGTCAGGCGTGACAAGACTATCTAAGAGGAGCGCCACTATCGGTTGGCGCGGGGCGTACAAGAAAATTTCGGGCTTTACAAACCCTCTAGATGACCGGAAACGGCACTTCCCACGCATTTTAAGCTGTATGTACTCAGCCTTGAAATACGAATCTCATGTATGCCACTTCTCAAAAAATGAGAATAAAAAATCAATCTATGAAAAATGGTAATACATACATATTTAGGGACCCCAAAACTGGGCATTTCTGATCTGTGGCCTGGGGGATGGGACTAAAGGGAACCGGTATCTTCCTTTCCATTGGGAAAAATTGTAAACTTCAGGAGGACGTACCGTAGATCACTAATGCGGCAATATTTAATTGGATTTCAGCTTTAATAGGAAAACCAAAAGTAGTTGTGTCCCCCTATGAGAAATTTTCTTTGCGTTAGATTTCCTAGATGCAAAATGGTGCCATGTTTGACAAAACTTTGAACTGATTATAGGCCTGCGTTTTAGGATTTTCCTTTTTGGGGAGCATGAAAAATTTCAAAATACTCATTTTTAGTCTTTGTAGAGATTTTACAACTGACATACATACTATCAAAAAACTCTTTTGCCGGTTTTCAGCGGGGTCTAGATGTAAAATTGTGCAGTATTTGTTCAATCATCTGTACATAACGTAGTCTAAATTAAAATACTACGAGTAAATCTCTCAAAATATTAAACCGCAAAGCAGAAGTATGGATCATGTGGGAAACATATGAAATTTGGACCTTGTGGACCTGCATTTTACAAATCCACCCGGACGCCAGTGCCAACTAGTAAAAAGACTGAGGACTTGTGGAAAAAAAAAGTCGTTCTACAGTGGCACTTGTCATAGGCAGGAGTAAGGCACGACATAGGCCTACTTGTAAAGGATGGAAGGGAAGAATTAGTAGAAGGCAGTACCTTACCATTATGGCATATTTTGTGTATGATAAAGTAAAGGAATCGTCGTGTAAGAATGGTCTCCGGTGTATGATTGCCTTGTTTTCAGTAAATGAGATGAGAGGAGAGGAGAGGAGAGGAGAGGAGAGGAGAGGAGAGGAGAGGAGAGGTGAGGAGAGGAGAGGAGAGGAGAGGAGAGGAGAGGAGAGGAGAGGAGAGGAGAGGAGAGGAGAGGAGAGGAGAGGAGAGGAGAGGAGAGGAGAGGAGAGGAGAGGAGAGGGAGAGGAGAGGAGAGGAGAGGAGAGGAGAGAGAGAGAGGAGAGGAGAGGAGAGGAGAGGAGAGGAGAGGAGAGGAGAGGAGAGGAGAGGAGAGGAGAGGAGAGGAGAGGAGAGGAGAGGAGAGGAGAGGAGAGGAGAGGAGAGGAGAGGAGAGGAGAGGAGAGGAGAGGAGAGGAGAGGAGAGGAGAGGAGAGGAGAGGAGAGGAGAGGGAGAGGAGAGGAGAGGGAGAGGAGAGGAGAGGAGAGGGAGAGGAGAGGAGAGGAGAGGAGAGGAGAGGAGAGGAGAGGAGAGGAGAGGAGAGGAGAGGAGAGGAGAGGAGAGGAGAGGAGAGGAGAGGAGAGGAGAGGAGAGGAGAGGTGAGGTGCTTTATTAAGCCCCACAAGGGTAACTGAATGCTCGCATAAAACAGAAAAAAAAAACAATAAAAGAGTGAAATTACAAAAATATGAACACACAAACAACACTTAAACAGTAAAAGAGAAGAACTAAGAGAAAGCATAAGACGTAAAATATGAGAGGTAAAAGTATAAGACAAAGCAAGAATTAGCGTTTTAAATTAAGATTATGGAATTTGATACATTGTGGTATAGAGGAGGAGGGGTGTCGTTTAGTAATGGAGTAGGGTAATCTCATTTTGCCACTTCTAGGAATAACCGCATTATGTAAAACAGCACTAAGTGGGTGATCATTATCTTGCATAATCTTCATCAGTTTCGTCCCCAAACGACGGTGATACGTCATAGTCAGCGATGGCTGAACTTCCCCTATGATACGACTTGCCTGCTTAATAATGGTGTCGATTGCATATTTATCTCCAATGCGTATATTCCCACCCCACGATAAAAGGTTATATTGCCAAACCCCACAAATAACAGAATTATAAAACATGGCAAGGATATTTTTATTTACATTAAATTTGTTCATAATACGCATACAATACATTCTAGGGCTTAGTTTTTTCGATAAAGCTTCTACGTGTTCATGCCAGGAAAGTCGATTGTCAATCACCACTCCAAGATACTTATAAGTGTCCACCCTCTCAACCATACTTCCGTTTATAGTGACAACACTTGGGACATTATTTGACTTCCGATAATCAATAACCATTTCTTTTGTCTTCTTTACATTTAGTTCTAGAGAGTTGTTGGTACAATAGTTAACAAAATTGTTTATCTGCTCAACATAAGCCGTATCATCGTCCTTTGTTATCAGACCTAGTAAAGCAGTATCATCTGCAAACTTGACCAGAGAACAATTTTCAAATTTTGATCTAGCGTCTGAAGTATAAAAAGTGATAAAAATGGTGCCAGAACCCTACCTTGATCAATCAACCAGCCATCCGAAAGGCAGAAAGGGTCATCCGAGTTTGTCGTCGAGACGTTCGTTTCATCTTCGAAGTGAAATGCAATAAACGACAGTGCAGATTATATACGTTATCTAATTTAGCGAAAGTAGGCATTTTGAAGTTATTACTTGATTTCGTACGTGCGCACAAAATGTGTTTTACATACATTCATGCATGTTTTCTTGATTGTTACACATTTTATTTATTTACTGTTTTTGAAAGAAATACTTCAAAGTTTATTTCCGTTCAAACATTTTATTTTTTCTCAATTACTTTATCAGGACGCAAAAAATCTGGGAGGGGAGGGGGATAGGCTCCCCAGTCCCCCCCCCCCCCCCCGTGGCTACGACACTGGCTCACTTTTAACCTTAGCTGAATAACGGTGCCCCCTTAAAGACATTGTTACGGAAGTACAAACATACTTTGGTTTCCTATATAGTCTTATTCAGGTGACTTTCACAGAGCCGTTACCTGTAAAGGGGCGCGCGGAGCGAGCCGAAAAAATGAACTTTTACTTCATCTCAATAGTGAAATTGAAATAAAATTAGACAAAGAGTGGTCCCTTTTCACTACAGCTGAAAAAAGGTGACCCCTGAGGATATTTGTACTGAGTAAAAACGTACCGTTGGTTTCCTATGGAGTCCTTTTCGTGAGATTTTTTATAGAGTTCTTATCTGTGATGGGACTTCTGTGGCAGAACACGCCAAAAAGGACTAGTTATGACTTATGAGACATTTCAAAAGAGGATTAATGGAAATAAAGATGGGTGGGCCCCTTTTCACTTTTGCCGAAAAAGGGTGGTGCTCCAAATTAGAGTTAAATAAGATCATCGTCCTTTCAGAAAGCTTGCGGGCACTTGGTCAGAGAACTGGACCAGGAGATGACCACCTCCCTGCCTCCCCCTTTCACTAGTTACTGTAGAGCTTCAGCTGTGTAAGGCCAGGGCACTGGTGAAAAGTTTCATTGACAATGAAAGAGGTGTTCTACAAGAAGTAACCCCGACTCCTGAAATATTTAAAACGGGTGCACGCGAAGCTTGTCGAAAAGAAGGAGCGTTGAGACATTTATTGAAAGAATATTGCTTTCATTTAGTTTTCAATGCAGTACATTACCTGTTTGAACATTATACAACTTAATGAAGTATCACTCACGTAGCTCTGTCGGTTCCAGTTTATATTTTTGTAGCAAAAGCAACCAGACTAAGACGTAAAAAAAACTAAGTTCTGGAAAAAAGTGGGGGAAAGTGCCCCCCTTGCCCCCCCGTAATCCCGCCTATGACCCTAGTGGCAGAAAAGGCACCTACCGAGTGCTCGGAGATGCACGTGCGTCGGACCGATCAAGAATATGTTCAGCGTCTACTCCGAAATTCTCCCCGAGGTCCCCACTTCTTGGTGCACTTTGCTGGTATTGGAAGGGACCTAGCCACTTTACCGTTTTGATAAAAAAAACATGGCAATATGTATCCTTTTTAGAACCCCAACTTATGGTCTCCTAATTTGTTCACTACGATCCGAACCTCAAAAGAATGGTTGTAATGGACTTTTTTTACATGTGCGATATACTTCGCTGATCGAAAATAAATTAGTCGAAAATACTACATCAAAATATGTTTGAAAATATTGTTTGGCGAGATCGTTAAGCTCCAAACCATTAGGGATGAACAGAAATTTGGCTATCTGTTTCCCTTTTTTCCACTTGCAAAACGATCAAGTTCATATTTTTTTTACCTAAGCTTTAGAGAAGGTATCATGAAAGTAAAGTACCCTTTGAATAATTTTAAATCGATCGACCTCAAAATCAAGTTGACGACGTATGTAAATACCGACAGTTTTTTAATTTCATCTCTTTTTGCTAAAGTGGGCGGGGGGGGGGGGGCGTTTTGCCGATGCCCTACTTCCAAGAAAGTAAGGGGACTAGTCCCTTGTCCCCATGATCTAACAGCATGCATAGGCGTAAACGTTTGTGATTTTTTCAAACCATTTTCTTTATAAGCAAACCTAAAAATGTAATTAGACCGAACGTTTAATAACGAAATGACTGTCATTGGTGTATTTTTAAGCTTATTGAGGAAGACTTCCTAAACGGTAATACTATAAAATCAGTGCCCAAGTAAACAGAGGTACGCGTCATACAATACATACGCTCCGAATACAAGAGCCTGAGCATTGGAGTGTAGTGCGCAAGGCCTGATTGAAGATTAATGAGGTAGTTCAAAGAGCCTGCTTTACACGGCTTTTACAGTGCAATAGACACAACAGACAGCAAATAGCCCGCCATCTATTTTGAGTTCTCTTCTCTGATTGGCTGCTGAAAACGGTTAGTGACGTCACTCATTGAAAAAAAAACCGTCTATCAACACCGTCTGTTGCGTATGCATAACCATATGCACGGTACAGTTTGCCATTGGTTGGGGATGAACGTATTTTAGAAAACTAACAAATCACAGAGAGTTGAAATTTTACGAAGACCTTTAGAAATGAATATTCATCTGCGCTGGATAAAAAAAAATCACCACAGCGATGACGTTTACTCTGGTTAATGTTGTGTAAGTTTTAAGGTAAGAAAACAAAGCTGAATATGTCAAAAATTCTCTATGTAACAGATATATAATAGTTAATTAGCGCAGAAGAGAATTTTCTCTTCTTTCGTTTGGTATGAAGCTCTTTTAGTGTTCTGATGTAGTTTTTCTAATATTGTTTCATCCGTTTAGACTACTATTTTTGTTATCCCGAGTGTTTACCTGGGTCAGCATATGCTGTTATACGGTCCCGTTGGGCGAATTTTTTCGTTAACCATATGTTCTGCGTAGCCTACACGGTACATCATACATGTATATGTTCCGTTTACTATTACGAACAGAGTTAACGTTAGTACTTTGTATTACGTGAGGAAAATGACAGAACTAACGTAAGTATTCTAAGTATTGGCCGTACAACTGTAGCATACCCCGTCAATAATAAACCTCACCTCGCCTCCGGAGGTGCAGTCACAGTGAACCACAAAGTGACAAAATACTAGGCTTAAGTTAGGGCCTAGCCTAATCATGTTAGCCTAACTTGGGCTATGCCTTGGCCTAATTTGCATTATTTTAAAGAATGGCCAGTGCATGGGACTGCGTCTGCCCCTCCACTGAAAACTAGCTGGAGGCTCAGTGGACTTACGCCTAGGCTAGGCCTAGGTCTAGATCTTTTTTCTAAAATACTTGTATAAATTACACATAGCCTGCTAGTTATTGTGTTGCAAAATAACACCAACTCATCAAACGCTGATGCGACTGTGCCTCCACATGGCAGTTCATAATAAAGTTTTTACATGCATTCAAGTTTTTCTCAGGAATGGGGCCAAACTTGTATTCCATGTCAGGCCCACACCGAATTTACGCAAAGAAAAACAAAAGAAAACATAGTGGTACAGTAAGGGAAATGCCAACTCCACACTAAAGATCTTTGGTTGTGAATGCACTGAATTCAGACTGGAAAGGGGTAGGGGTATCTTGAGGTAGACAGTACTGGGAGAGGGAGATTTTAAGGCAGTTTCCAACAGATCTGTGCTTGCAACCGTGCACAATATTTGGTGATCGTCAAATTTGATAAATTTGTTGTTCAGGTATGGCACACATACTGTGTGACAATGTCATTTATTATTGTTGCATAACCCTGACAATAATTTAATATTAGCCTACACTCTGTACGCACTAACTCCCCTAGGCCTAAGCCAAATACACAGTGCTCCCATAGAACAAACAGTTGTGAACCCTAAGACTTCTTCTTTCTGAGACTGGGGTGTACTGTAAATTGAATAAATTGGTGGGGCATCTCCCTTCGTTGCACAACATAATTTGGCATTTAATTCTGTGGTGCAGGGTGTGAGGCATACAAAGTATACAGTATGAGCCTAGGCTAGGTAGCATTAGTGTAGAGCTTGGCCCATCTATAATGCACTAAAGGTTCACAGAAATTTTAAACTGTTTGCAAAATGTTGTTCTTTCACAGATGTTCATCTCATTTTGACTGCTGTCATCGAAATGTAGGTGAAGGATGATCTGAGATATTTAAAAGCACCACTCCAGCTTGCCTGGTAGTGGGTGTTGGGTTATGTACTGTATAATAATAACATTCATACAATTAAAGGTTGCAATTTAGATAAAATAAAATTGGGTTTCATTGGCAAATAACATGAAATGTACAGTAGAAACCAAAAATTTTATTTCATTAGCACAGAAGACCAACTGTTTTTTTGCCCGTGATAGCATAGAGGGTGCTTAATTGTAACATGGACTGCACAGTGCAGCTCCATGCTGAATAGTTTATAAAGATATAAAGTATGGTATGTGATGCTACTACCAATAGTGAGTTGGGTACTGTCTCCTGTATTTGCAAATAGAGCATTCCAAGTTCATTCAAGAAAATGTCTAGCTACAAGGGTAAGAGTTTCGAGGCCAAAGGAAAATCTGGCCAGCACAAACGATACTACAAGGGCAAATCATCTTCTTCAAAGAAGAGAAAAACTGCTCTAGATTTGTCAGTTGGAGAATATGTAGTTTTCCGTCAGGAATCCAAAATTCTGTTAGGGGTAGTATCTAGAAAAGTAAAGGATGGAGTGTATGAATTAGCATCTTGTCAAAATAATTCCTGCACAGAAAAGCATGTTGTAACTAAACACAATGCCCCAAAGCCTATAGAATCACTAAGCATACCAAAGGAAAGGTTACAGCCCAAGTTAGATGTACTTACCATTTGGGACTTCAGTGGAGAATTTTTGGCCTTAGTGCCAGGAAAAGTGGTTCAAGTAAAACAAAATAGCATATGGATGAAACCCTCCCAGGAATTTTGCAAACATGCTGTGCATGTTAACTGAAATGACTTATGTCTGAATCCATATCAAGAGTTAAAATTTACTCTAGAAAAATGGAATGATCAGGTTGACGTAGGAGATATGTGTTTTATTTCAAGTATTCTAACTATTACTCAAAAAGAAGTTGACAAACTAGAGAGATCATACAGAGAATCATTAATGGCGATACACAGTACTGAAAGAGAAAAGTCTGACTTGGATGAGAAGTTTCACAAACTACAGGCAACTTTTGAAAGGGCATCAGGCATTGTGTTGGAACTCAGAAATAAACTTCTGAGTGTTCAGACAGAGAATGCTAAGAGGGTCCAAACACTTGCTCAAATCAAACAGAAAGAAACCCTTGATAGGTATGAAAAAGAACTCCTTGCCTTCAACAGTTACATGATCTCACTCCGAACTGCCTATCAAGAACAAGAAAATAAACTGAAAGAAATTACACAAAAATGGATGGCTGATCGAAGAAAGCTAAAAAAAGTAGAGTTAGAAAATGAAAGTTTAAAAGGTCAAGTTGCAACCTTATCTAAAACTGTCGAAATTGAAAAGCAGAAACAAAATGCAATGGCATCATCACTAATGGAAATACGGCCCACTCCCTCTACCAGTGCTTCTGGAATGCTTTTGATGTCGAGGAAAGCTGCAAGTAGCAAGCGGCCATCAGCATGTATTCCAGTGGTACGCCCAGATGTGTCTGCTTGCATAGCTAGCGCCAAGTCGCTAGAAAGAAGAGCCAAACAGATTGGACAGGTGAGTTTACCAGTAACCTGGGTCTGCAATAGCCAGTACTGCATCACAACTTGCGATGCAATTAACGCACAATAATGATTTGTGAAACAAATCTGCAAATCAATTGAAATAAATTCAAATCATTTGGAATTTGTGCAGGAATTCCAGATGGCTTCCTGACAAGAATGGGATTTAACTTCATTTCATACCTAATATTTATATGTCATTTCCAACCTAAATACTATCATGAAAATGAATAAATTCTCTCTACTGGATGTTTTGAATAATTCATAAATTACACATGCTTGCTTGGGCCCGTCTCGCCAGCCTGAAGTCTTCTGTGGATGTGTACAGGTATGTGTACTATGATCTATCCTGTATTGCACATGCTCTGAATTAGTATATTCCAGTATGAATTGAAGTAAGTGCATATACAGTATTAATGTATTTTCATGTAAGCTCGGTAAGTAAGATAGGCAGGAATTTAACACAGTTTGTTTTAGGAAGAATCATGTAGGTGTCTCTCAGCAGTGAATAGTAGCACAAGCATATTGTATTGAATGTTCACAAACTTCTGATCGTAATTTCTTTTCGTGTGTGTAAAGATCCTTGAAGTCATCGCTTGCCAGGACCAAAGTACATCAGATGAAGACATTGTTGCTGTGCTTGCTGAATACTTAAAGCGAAATCCCAAAATTCTGAGTCTTACAGCTGAAAGAACTAAGTCATTACTGACAATGAAAGGTAAGATGACTTCTGTTTCAGCAAAGTTTATTCACCGTAGCTCTTTTTTTTTATCTCTTACCATTCCTACTCATTTGCTTTTTGTACCCCTCCTGCTGGTAGTGTTTTGTAGCCCTGGGTGGTCATTTAAGGTACAAAAAGGATGTTGCAACACCCACCCAGAAGCAAGACAAGTGCAGAAATATCGATGTGGAAAAACCACAAAACAAGCATACTGTAATAGCCTATGTTTGATATCATTCATGAGGTACTGTTGAAATTGTTCCATGAAGCTTGTTTTAGTAAGTAGTTTGCAGTAGGAAGTTTATTAATTTCTACCTTTAATTGAAAATGAGGATACAAAGCCTGAAAATCAATTTCACACTTTTATGTAGAGTATTGAAATGACTGGACTGATTTACAACTATTTAAATTTATAGTATTTATAAATTTTTTCCTTGCACAGAACTATCCCCAGCGAATGCTGCAGACCTCAAAATTCTATTGCGTTTGCCAATGCACAAGCTAAGAATGCTCAGGACACTATTGAAAAATGCAGGTGTCAACATCATTCCAAGTGAAAAGTCAATCTACCAAGAACTACTGGGTATGTATATACTTTTTTGTGCCTCTTTTCCCTTAATCTGCTGTTTACAGAAGTGCTGCAGTCCACTCCACTCTGTCCAAGTCCAAGGTATGGTCATACCCAATGCTTGAAAAACAGGGGCAGAGTGTAAATTCACCGCCGAAATGCTAAAATTGGCCCCAAAAATTGCTGCGCTGGAGCAGAAAAAAAAAACAAAATTTTAGCAAAAACATCCTTGTACATTGCCCAAGAATTAGGAAGTCAAATTGTGCTTATGGCGACATATTCAGACTCGTTTGAGCATTTGATTGTCATGTTTTCATGGTTATTTTATGTTTTACATTTTTTGTGTATTGCATGGAATATGGTGAGTATTGTCACTCTGAAGCAAGTACTTTTCAAGTGAAGACTAGAGCATCGGACTTCCAAATAATATATACTCCCGACCTTTTTTTTTATTTAGAAAGACGGAAAGCTTATGATGGAGGAAGTTTGGAGGTTGGTGCTGCATCTATGAAGCAAAGGGCTGGATCTGCAGATGAATCCGAAGTTGCTTTTGTTCGTGTCAAATCGCTAGTTGATCACTTGCATAGAACCATTCAACGCCATCATTCTACTCCCTCTTTCTCAACAAATGGCAGCTACAAAGGCAAGCTGTGGATTAAAATTGGCGTAAGTTTGTCTTTAAACAAGTTTTTTCAAGGACCCAATGACAAGAGATGCCGATGCAGGTCCTTTAGCACATGTTTCTTCCTTAAGTAAACCCATCCAATATGGCAAAATATTGGCCCAAATACCCAATTCAAGCATAGATATGGAAGACATAGGCATTGTTCACCTACTTTTGGTAGAATGCAGACTTTTGGTAGAATATATTGGCTTACAAAAGTTATATGGATGGTGTGGCCTAGACAGACTTTCCAATGTAAGAGAAAGTTAAGGTATGTGAACCCTCACCTGGGAGTGGGTGTCTAAGGGGATGGGTTGTCCCCTCCTTAATAAAGTTTTGAGATAGTAAATGCAGTAAAATGTTGAATGGTGCAATATTTGCAATCTTTGAATGTAAATTTGTTTCCACAGATTTTCATTTTTGTCTGTCAATTTTTATATTCGTGATGTTTTAATGTAATTGTGCATTTTTATGGCCGTATTCACCTTTATAGTACAGCGAATTTAATGGTAAAATTTCTTTGCTGTAATGGTCGTTGGCCTTTTTGAGCGAGCAGTTTCAATTGAGGCTGTTATGCATGTGATAAGTAATGAATACCCATATGCAAAACAGCGTAGAAAAAATTTGTGTTCTCAAGTCAGTATTTAGATGGCCTTGCAGTTTTTAATACACTTTTCAGTACACTTCAAAAAGCAAGTGGCCAGAGATGCTGAACATAGTATTTTTACATAGCTTGGTATCACTTTCCAAAGCTTAGAAAAGGTCATATGGTTTATTTGCCATTCCTGTTTTTATCCAGGGCGACAAAGGAGGTAACTCTACCAAACTGGGACTACAGGTTGTCAACTTGGAAAGCTGTAATTCACCGGACAAGACTGGCATTATTGCCTTGTACGAAGCCTATGACAGCATTGAAAACCTCAAAACTATCTTTGGTTCTTTCACAGAGGACTTCATCTCGCTTAAAAGGGAAGGTTTCACAATAACTGCTGGAGAGAGTAATTATCCTTTAAATGTTTTTTTATTCGGTGATTACGAATTTCTCTGTAAAGTAGTTGGCCATATGGGGGCTTCAGCAACCTATCCTTGTTTGTGGTGTTACACAAAATTATCTGACCTATGTAACAATAATGGGCCACATACTCCTATGCTTTGGAGTGAAGAGACACAAAATTTTCATAATAATCCTTCTTGGCCACCTAACCGAACTGTTACTGATATGCAGCAGGATCTTGTTAGATATAAAGAAGATCCGAGAAGAGGAGGGGACCCCAGGGCTAATGGGGCTAGTCATCATTCCATTGCTCACGATCCCATATTACCAATTTTAACTCATGTTGACCACATCATTCCTCCATCCCTCCATATTTTATTGGGACTTGTTGTGAGATACTACAAATATTTAGAGACTTACTGCCGCCGCGTTGACCATGGTTCTTTGGGAGAACGAAATGAAGAGTTGTTTAAGGAGTGGGAGGAAGCCTCTACTCTTACAAAAACTACTGAGATTGATTACCTCAGACTTAAAGACTGTGTTAGAGAAGAAGAGGAAATGTTGAAAGCTTTCAAAAAAGCAAACAGTTATGGAAGTGTGCCAGCTAGAAATGTAAGATGTAGTTTGCCTTTATGTGCAGTTTCAGCAAGTGATATAACAGGTAATGTTAATTGGATTCAGTGTGTGCAGTGTGGAGTAGATGGTGACAGTGGGTGGTATCACTTGAGTTGTCTAAGATTAACAGAACAGACAGCTGCTTCATTCTCCATTTGTCCTATGTGTAAAGGAGATGTAAATGATGAGGAGAGTGTGCTCACATGGCAAAAGGAGCACATTGCTGAAAGAAAACTTGAGATGAAACATTCCAAATTGTCATATGATAAGGCAAAATCAAGTCTTGATTCTATCTATGAGAAAGTTTTAGCAACCCGTGGCCCAGTAGAAATGCGTCTTAATGAAATCTTAGAGAAAGATGTTGGAGTAGTAAAACAGGCCTACCATTCCCAATGCTTTGTAGGAAACCATTGCAAAATTATTCTCAAAGAGATTGACAGATTATTGGTAGTTATTGAGGATGAAGGTATGAAACAAAAGTTGGGGAAGTTGTTCAAAAGTCTAAGGGAAATATTTTTGTTTTTTGAAGCACGGTTTCTCTCTGCAGATGAGGTAAAAGAACTTTGTTGTTTATGCTGGAACCTAGGACAGTGGTTTCCAGTTGAATTTCCAGAGGAGAGAATTCCTCCAAAGCTACATTTTTTAATTGCCCATATACCAGAATGTGCAATGGCATGGGGCACAATAGGATTGCTCGGAGAGCATGGACTGGAAAGTGTTCATGCAACCTTCAATGCAGAGGAAAGAGTTTATGCCTGCATTAGAGAAAAAAGAGAGAGGTTGCTTCACATTTACAACCAGCATGGCCAGAGATCAATGGTAGACAAAACTTTAATATCAGTTGTGAGACGAAAATGTGTTTCACCACATTGTGACGGAAGGTATAAGGTATTAGATGGCGTAAGGAAGTGCCAAAAATGTGGTCAGTCATGTGATTAAATGTTAAATTAATACTGTTCTCTCATTATTTTAGAATGTTTCATGTATTCAGGGCATGCTTATTGCAGTTTTTATTATTAGAAATTTTCATCTTTAATCAAATGTATGTCAGGATGCTAAATAACTTGTAATTGCCTCTTTCCGGTATTTTCAAAATTGCAGTTGTCCGGGGCTCATATGCAAAGTATATGTTTGTTCTAATTCACAGTCAGCACTTTATAATAGGTTGCTTGCCAAAGATTGACCTGCCAAGTTCATCCTTTTTCTGAATAGGTAAATTTATTTAAAAGGTATTAAACAAAGGAAGCCACTAACATTAACTTACAGTATTTTCTTAGTTACTGTTGTAAGGGGTTCATATGAAAAGTATCTAAAAAGTATCTAAGTTTGTTTATATACACAGTCAGTACTTAAATAGGTTGCTTGCCAAAGATTAACCTGCCAAGTTCATCCTTTACTGAATTTATTATTTTATACTGTTTAGTAATTGACAGCCTTGAGATGTTAATGAGATGGTCATTCCCCAACCTTATTTTCAATAAAAATTTGGTTGAAACCAACTCCGTCCAGACTCAGAACTAACTTCAGCTATCTACATATAGGGGTTTTTTAGATTTCCAGTTGGGAGTTAACTGTTTAAAGTATAATGCGGTTTTTACAAACAGAGTCATTTCTTGCCAGACCTTTGACTCACAATCTTTAACCCTTTACCGTTGTTTGGGTCCTTTTGGACCCATACGGAGAGCTCGGCTGTAATCCATCTTTACTGTTTCACACGGAGCTCGAAACTGCGAGTAGCTACCCGAAAATTCGGCAACAACAACGAGAGAGACAATAGTTTAAGGTCACGGGGTCAATGGCCTACGGAAGCTGATGCGGGGCGTGCTACGTCCGCTTTTCCGCCCACTCCCGAGGCGCGCAAATATGCCCCGATCGGAGCACAACGGTAAAGGGTTAATGGGGTGACCATTGACTGCACATGCCTATCACATGCGATTGTAGCCTTATATTTTATACAATAAACCTGCAATTGTACGAGCTTTTGGTGCTTGTTCCATGTTCATCACACTATGCATTCCATTTTTCCAAGTCTTTCGAAATTTCACAAGAATTAGCCAAAGAAAACAGCCAAGTATTTTTTGATGTGTGCTTTTGCCTTTTCATGCCAGAGTTTGTTTGCTTTTAAAAGGGGCAATATTTTGTGATATCTGACAGTGGATTCTATCAAAGATTTTACTTTCAGATTTTTGGGGTATATTATATGTTTTATATTGGTAATAATCTTTGAGCCTGAAAAGTGTTTATTTTTTGTATTTTCTTTTAAGCCACCTTACTTTCTACATTATATGGTATACTAGACAAATGCAATAGATGAATGTGCAAGGCAGATATTGGGCAACACCTTGTGTACCTTGTTCTTGTCACATAATTGTTCAAAGGGATTGCCTTTTACAGCTGATTTTATCCACAGTTATTCTGCTTTTTTACATTGCTACCTCATTTCATACCTGTAAAATGTTTTGTTATTACTTTTTTCAAGTTTTTCAATGGCAAAATGTGTGTGATGAATTGAAAAAGTTTTTAGTGGAAATTGTATTATTAAATATGTTGTAGTGTTGACTGCTGACACCCTTATGAAATATTTATTTAGTGTACATTGTTGAATGTAAATTTCCATTTGATTTTTCTCACCAGAAAATATTTTAAGCAGTGTTTCAATAGAAAATTCGATATGCAGATTAATGCCTCCAAATGTTACTGAAAGTTGTGCAGCTGCCCTTTAAAAGCAGGTACGGTTTTAGTACAGGGATGACATATTCTTACTTAGGATTGGAGCTGCCCCTCCAATGATGTACACATATAATAACACACACATGGTCCTGTGCTGTGTAACTGTCTCTATACATGGAGTATGTTGAAATTTGAAAGTGCTCTTATAT
Organism: Holothuria scabra; assembly: GCA_037179385.1. NCBI lineage: Eukaryota > Metazoa > Echinodermata > Holothuroidea > Aspidochirotida > Holothuriidae > Holothuria > Holothuria scabra. Next base: position 43,509,531 of record CM074196.1, on the reverse strand, counting down.
GTAGACATCCAACCTTTTCACTCCATGTGGTAAAATTTTTGCTCGATTTTAAAAGTTAGTCATTTACATATAATTATACGTGTTAGCCGTCCTGAAAACAAGTTAGGCAATATGATGTCATTGCAAGGAAGGGTTGGGTAGATCCTCGCTTTGTAAGTAAAGTTTTTCACCCTTGTTTGTTTCAAATTATCCAACCTAAAATGTATTCAATTTCCCTGCTGTGCTTATTTTATACTACACACAGTATTTAATTTGCTAGATAGGTATTCAAAAACGCTATTAACCGTAGTCATGAGACTCTGAGATTTGGGCTGACAGTGATTGTGTCTCTCTAATCTCGTTTGCATTAGTGATTATTCAGACAATATTTTGCTACCAGCTTCACAAGTATGCAGTGGTCCTTGTTTAGGGATTACTGTTTTATGTCAGAGGAGATATGAAATCTGAGCAGTAAGTTTTATAGTTCTTGTACTTTAGACTTTCAAAATAACTGCATCCAGCAAGAATGAATTAATAGTTGGAGTCTAGTCTTGTTCACAGGAATTAAGCACTTGAATCTTGTGCACATTTAGTATAGTTCATGCTATAATGTTATGGTACTGTAAACAGTCTGAAGTATCATTTTTTTTTTTGTCAACCTTGAAGTTGAATCTGTTATGGAAATAAAAAGTACCGCACTGCATGTGAGTATTAATTGAATGGTTGCTTTTCTGGTACTCTTTTGTCTCATTTTGCAAATGCTAGCCTCTTAGTATGTGGTTTATTGATGGTTTGCAAGACCAAACGAATTATTTTCTCAGCTTCCAGAGTTATAACATGATCTGATAGATTAAAAACTGTCCCCACAGTTTTCTTACATGCTGCCTTAAAATAATTTGTTGAGCAAGCTGAAACATCTTAAACACCTTATATTTGTAGGAACTGGAAAAGGGTGTGTGTGTGTTGGGGGGGGGGGGTGCTTTAGCCCCATCCAGGTGCGGTTTTAAAGACATAATTTTGGGTATTTTTTTGGGGGGGGAGGGTTAAGTTGCCATTGACCCTGGGCATATCTTTGTCTTCACTACTACCAGCCTATAAAAACTGCACAATTTTGGGGGGCTACAGCTCCCCTAGCCTCAGGCTTTGAAAAATTTTTTTCTTCGTCCCTGTCTGACGGGCTAGCTGTTTTCTCAATCTACTTGCCCCCATATAAATATCTACTTGCCCAATTCAAATCTGTTAGGTACAAAAGAAATGCCATTTTGCGCAACTCAAAAATTTAAGGCTGGGGGTGCTTGCCTGGTGGGCTGCAACATAGAACACGGTAGTTGCCCGAGTGATTTTTTACTTGTCCCGGGCTGTCAGGCGGGGGATTTGTCGAAGCCTGCTAGCCCACCCGTAGAACTGCCCCTGGCCCCATCAGTCTAACATGGTGCAGCCAACTCATTAACCGCAGAGACGCGGGGAGGGGGCTGTGGATTTAGCTCCACACCTGTGCCGAGGGCATTTTGGGCCACCTTAAACTGCATTTATTTCATTAAACATATTGGCAGCTTCAATGATTAGTTCCCACACTTAGGCAAATTTGGGTCTGCGGCCCCTTAAACTATGCCTCAACTAAGGATGTAAACCATTTATTTGTTTCCCCAGTAAGGAATGTAAAATCACGGTGAGGCAATTTACCTTAGCATTTGTCTAATGTTGCACCAAATTGCATATAATGACCCTCAAATATTCAAAAAATTTTCCTAAGATGAGGGGGGTGATGAGGATGGTTATCCCCTCCCCAGGCTTGAATACCTTCCTGGCTCAGACAGCTTCTATGTCCCTTAACAGATGGTCAGTTTACTCATAGCCCAAGATAAAGGATGGCAAACTAGACATATCCTGCTTATCATCCTCCCAGCAACTTGCCCCCTACAAATTTTGCCAAGTCTATTTCCGTGCAGCTACACTGCATGCGGAAGCTCATCCCCTAGATCTATGTTGAATTCACTATACGTGAAGCTGATGTAGGATTAACGCTGCACATATTTCGAACTTAACATAACTATGACAGGTATTATTTGTTTGCGAAAAAACGCTGAAAGGTTTAACCTATGTTTGATCAACCAGGCCGCAGTTTAGTTGTAAAAAGCAAACGCGATTGGCGACAAAGTCGTGGAACGAATGGGTTGTGCATGCTGAATACGTTACGCATCCCGTAACGAACTATACTGGAGTACCACTGAGCTGCATACTCGTATCATAGAATCCAATTTCGCGAAATACATTTTGATCCGGAATTAATTGCACAAGTCCTTTGAAAACTTACAAAACAGTCCAACACGACCTAGTATGACAGATATGAAGATTGTTTGTAGTGCTACTGTTACAAATAACGCGGCGCAAACACTAGTAACTGTGTACGACGTAAGCTAATGTTGTATGAATTCAAGAAGCCATTTGTAGGGAAACGGTTTACACGGCGATATATCGCCTACAGTTACTATGGGCAGACGTCACAGGGAAATGAAAGTGAGGGCGGTGTATTTTCTTTCCGTTCTGTAAAAGCCGTGTTTAACAGATGGTTCCAAATTTGTAGGCACATCAATTCATGCTGCGAAAGTCGACCGCGGCTAATTCAGCCCCACTAGGGTTGAAGGACGGTCATGTATACCCAATTGCTGTTCAAGTCAGCAAAGGCCCTTTTGTTGAAAATGTTGATACTAATGGAATCTAAAACTTTAATATTGCCAATTGATCGAAACTGTAGTAAATAACAGTAAAAAAAACTCTCTTACCGAATTGTTAGAGACAAAGTTTGTCAGTCAATATTTAGTTCTATAGCAGAAACTGAAGTAAATGGTCCGCTACATGGTACATTTTTAGGTTTTTAGGCTTGTTAGGCCTTTATTGGAGTATTCATCTTCTGTTTGGGATCCCTACACCACTTCCCTATCCAATAAGGTTGAGCAAATTCAACGTAGGGCTGCCAGGTTTGTTTATAATGACTATTCCCCCCATAGTAGTGTGACTGAAATGCTAAATGACCTAGGGTGGGATAGTCTCAAAAACAGGCGTACTGCCAACAGGCTAGCAATTCTTCACAAAGCCAGATTGGGCCTCCTAGCCTTGCCAATCAACAACCTACAACCGGTCCGGCGGCCCTCCAGGCATCACCATTCTAATAGCTTTACAAATATACCAACCAATACGGACTGCTACAAATACAGTTTCTTTCCTCGGACCGTCAGAGACTGGAACCTACTCCCCCAGAACATTACAGATCTCGAGGACCCCAAGCAATTCAAGAGCCTGCGCAGCCTTGAGGATCCTCAGACGGGACGACTAACTACATGCGCACACTCAACCCTGCACGTTTGACTCCACCAGGAGTCTTGTGCAGTATTTTTCCAGATCCAGAGCTACCATAAACATAGGTTACATGGAGTTTTACGCATAGTTTCTAAGCTATTGCTTGAAGTCGATCCGACCAAGGCATTTTTTCATTTGTTGCCCATTGGTTTTTTCCCTTACTCCATTGAATATGCTGAGCACCAAGCACAATGACAGTAAGTTCTGGTCTTCGGTATGACCCACACTCTAAAATATATTGGGTAAAAATTTCTACACAACACATATGTGTAACGGCCAATTTGCACAACGTTGAGTCAATTTTACACACCTCTGTGTAGTTTTAAGTTCAAGGAAGTTATCACTGCAAAGGTATAAAAAAGTAAAACAATTGATTCGTAAAACAAAAAAATTTAAAAGAGATTTTTTAAGTTTATAAAATATTTTAAAAGTGCATATAATTTTTTTAAACATTTAAAATTATAATTTAGAATTAAAAGATCATTTTCATGGTTACAATTTTTTTTCACAGCATTTCAATTTCAAACTCTAGCAGTAAGAGTACTGCACACAGGCTACACAATCCCAGTGTACATAGTCTTCGCGCGCGTACGTCTATGTTATCCGTATACGTATACGTACGTTGAACCAGCGCAGCGCAGCGCAGCACCGTGACTGCCGAAATCATCCTACACAATACATTTAACTTTCTCTTCAAAATATGGATACACTTGACAAGCAGACGGTGAAACTTTCTTCCCTGCAAATGGTCTTTGAAGATTGGGTGAGAAGTTAGACTTTTCAGTTATTTTGTTCGTTGAGGATCAATCAAAGACATGCTGGAAGCCGTTTAGACCTTATGCCAGTTAGCTGTAATATTGCACTCTGGGAAGGATTATTCCAACACAGTTCCCCATCAGCATTGTGACCATTGGCCTTCTCCATGGTGACGATTCACTTCTGTGGTCCCATATACAGTCAACACGCAGCTGTACAGTTAATGAAGCCAAGTGACCACTTCTCTAGCATTCCCGCCTTTTTTAGATCTGCGCAAATGAGATTTCGCGGAACTGTGACTGACAAGGGGTCTCCCCCTATATGTTGAATAATGTATAAGTAGGCGTATAAATGGATACAACGAGACGGTAAGTGGAAATTTTGATCTTTCCTTCTCTTAGAAATCAAAGATTTTTTAGGTTTTTCCAAACATATACTGCAAAAATACGCTCCCAAAAAGAGGCAGTCGATTCTTATGTCTCAAATTAGGACCTCAAACTTTGCGAGTACCTGACTCATTGAGGGATGTAAAACGATTCTTTTGTATCGACGTTTGAAGATTATAGTATGGGCTTCCTGTTGATACCAAAAGTAACGTAGTTTAATTTATAAATTATTTTGTAAACAACTGCTAAACCCGAAGGGGCATTTAGTGTACAGCATGTATGTAGCATGTACTATAGTACATATGGTGTTGGTAAATGTACACAGTTAACGTTGTATATCCTACAACGTTACTGTTAATACTAGTTAGTACTAACGTTAATACTACTATTCCAGTATGGCTCGGATAACGTCGGTCATAACAAAATAATGAACGACTATTATACTGTGGGATTTGCAGGACAGGTACCCATTGCATTTACATTCTTAAAAACTTCCAGTATTGTTTGTAGACTTGTAGTCTATGAAATTTGAAGCTTCAGTTTTCATGGCATATTCAGTAACATTGCAATGTCAGAATGTTGGCTATAGTGGGGGGCTTACAATAAGATGTAACTTTGTTGTAAGTCGGTAAACCTGGGACTCCTATGAATCATGATCAAGTCAGCCTGGATTAAGTAAACAAACTCCAAATTTAGAGGGTTCAACTTCAGTCTGGACATATTCACGGGTTATTATTCTTTCTTACCTGATAGTTACTGTGCCACAAAAAGAAAAACTCAGTCCTTTCCATCATTTTTCATAATAGATCGACCTACAGTATAGTGGTATACTGTTCTGTAATTAAGTTCAAGTTGTCTAATTCTATGAAGTCCCATAGGTAGCCTATAAATTGCAAAGCTGCAGCTTTGCAATTTATACAATTTCTAGCCCTTTATAAGCTTATATCATTTCAAAGGCTTACCCCCATGGGCAATTACGTACTACCATCTAAACCCAACTTTGTCTTAAAATGAATTCTCATCAGTGTGGCATTCAATGAAATGAAAACTGTAAGTTCATTCCTAGATTATTTTACATTAAATATATATTTCTGATCTTTAAGGAGGTCACATAAAGGAGAACTATGTTGGGCAACATTTAGGTAGTTTCCTGCAAAAAAACTGTATTGTTACGTTGACTGTTTGAGAAACTATAGGCATATCAAACTGTCCTACTGCCAACGGTAGAAATGAGCCTGGAACATTCCGTCACCTCACAAGAGGACAGGATAGTGATGAATTATTATCCTAGCAGTCCAGCTATCATCATGTTATTTTTACTGGACCAGTATTTCATGTGAAAAGAAATTCACAAGGAATTCAAAGTAAGATATCCCATTTGCCAAACCTCAGCTGATATACTCCTTCCCTTGCAACCTTATTGGTATTTGCCTTTGCCTTCAGTACTTTTCATTTTTACCCAGAGTAAATGAGGAAAATCAATAGCACTTGTTAAACATTGTACTGATGATCTTTCCTGCAAGGCCCTTCCTATCTAAGCAGGCCTATTTAGAAGGTCTCTCAGTCTCAGTCATTTTCTTGCTCAATGTACGTATTATGCTGACAGAGTGTACTACATGATGCATAGAATTTTTTTTATTTTTTTTCAAAGAATGAACATTTGATTGAAGTTGATAGAGTTTCCTAGTATAAAGATTTTTAAACCAGCTTTTTAGTTAGCCCAACTTTTTAAAAGTGAGGTGATTTTCACTGTTTTGGTGCAAACAAGATGCAGTTTTGCTCTGTGTCAACAGAGCTTGCCATCATGACTATGACATTGTATGTGTATACAGGCATATCACATTCAAACAAGTATAAATAGCCTTCTAGTGCAACACTACTGATTAGTTTAATTTGTAAATGGCATTACAACTAACAATATGTTGCAAAAATGTCGAAGGAGCAAGTATCGCACCATTTTCTCCGAAATGGGAACAATATTGGTGAGGATGAATTAGGCTGCTGTTGTAACGTTTTACATAGGGCGACCTGCATTAACGTTCATTTCGCGAAAGTAGGCTCACTATACTGTGTATATACTCTGGGCGCCACAATCGATTCGTGGTGGAATTTACCGAGTACCTGACTCATTGAGGATATTTTATAGTGCAAAAATGGTACCACTAGATAGAAAACAAAATTTTCTCTCTATTGAAGTAAAAACTGAGTAGTTTAAAACAACAACGAATAAATGCTGAACGATTTTGCAGAGCATTTGAAACCCATTTTAGACGCTTCATAAAATGGACTAAAAACTTCTCTTTTGCCCGTAAGTTCACTCAGAACCAGGCACCGAAAGTATTTTTTACATCTTATTCATTGATTTTCACGGTTTTAAAGATTTTTGGGTTCCTAGTTTCTGAGATAATTGACTTTAAAAGTCATGACTTTTAGCTAATTAGTATTAAAATCCTTATGACGTCAAGAAACGTCATGCATAAAATGTAAGAGAAGGAAGCTCTTTTCGAGCAGTTGCGATCAGCCAGTCTGCACAGCCACCAAAAGTCGCTTCTTTTCTAATTTGAGTATGCATGACGTCACAGCCTTTGCATATATAATTAGCAAAAACTAACTGTTTTCAAATCCAAATTTCGACATGAAAAACACATAATCTTACAAAGTCATCATTAAAATTAATAGAGAACACATTTTCCGATAGTTTTGCAACATTTTTGAAGTATTTTATACACAAAGCAATGAATTTGAGACGATTTTTTGAACTCGTAAAAACAGTTTTCATTCTGTTCGGAAAATTTGGTTTTTTCTCGAAAACAAGTTTTTTGGCACGGTATGCCAGAAAGAGTGTACATCAGAAATTTCCTTATACACCTAAAAAATCTAACATTACCATGAAATATTTCTGAATACGGTCAGGTATTCGCAAAGTTTAGAGCACGTATTGACACTGCCTTGCACCGTATGTAAAAAGCCCAATTTCCCGTACTGAGGTGTTTGCATTAGTTGCGCGAAAATGGAACTACCGGCCGAGCGAGAAAATATCCTCCACATAAGTATTAATCATGTTAACCTCGTCGAGTCTTCCTTTAGGTTTGATTTACATATATATAGCAAGAAAATTACATTGAGAGTCAATTTTTGAAAACCATGTAAGGATTAAGTGGCTACCGATGCGAGGGTTAAAGTGATTGTATCTTAAGTACATCAGTACCTTGAGTCGATCACCACAGTGTTATACAACGTACGGCACGATGTACAACACCTATTAATTGACCGACTCATGGTAACCTTTTGACATACATGGCCATACACTTTGCACGTTACCACATTATACAATCAGTAAATCACAGTTATTGTACTAGACTCATAAATTATTACAAACAATAACATGACAGAAAAATTGTGGCATTAAACTAGACAATAAAGAGGTAAAATGGAGGGATATTGGAATGTATAGTTCTCTTGTAAGGCTTGTTAGTGAACTCTGGGGTAATAAACGCTATACAGTCAGTCCTTATCCTTGGTGAGGTCGAAGAAATCAATTAGCCTCGGATCAGAAACACTTTGCTTAGTAATACAAGTGGTGAACAGCATGTGGAACTGGGTGGGTCTTAAGTTTTTTTTAGGGAACTGGGTACTCAGTACACAACCCCCACCAACATGCACAACTGGAGACATATCAACTGAGAGTCCAAGGTAACAACAGGCCATCAAGTTAATTCAAGTTAGTGACAAAAACTTTGACTGTAATATGCCATTACTATATGATGGGGCAATTGCTACATTATTCATCTCTCCTCTGCTCAGTTAGTGGTGTAAAATGACAACAGTTTATACTTCAAATGAGAAGGCAGTCTCAGAAGAACATATGAGATTTCATCCATCAGAATTAACAGCTGATGACACAGGACACAAGTGCACAACCAAAATTCTTAAGTCAGTAAATTGGCATTTTGCTTGTGTAGAGAAAAATTGTCCTCTAGGATACACTGACTCAGAATCCCATTTGTGCCATTATACAAGAAAAGGGTATATAGCAATACAAGCTCTAATCTTGACCTTAACCCCCAAATGGGCCTAGAGCGTTAGTAGGTGTAGGCTTTAACTAGCAATTACATTTCAACAGGAACAGGCTGAGAACTAAGGCACAATTAATTCATTTGTGTAGAAATATGATTCAGCACAACAGTGCAAAAATACGGTAAGTAAGAAAAGTGGGAACAATGGCCCAGGCAAAATAATAAACAAAAAAATCCTGAAACTGATGGAGCTCTTATAGGTGCGCATTCCATATACTCTAAGTATATTCCTCAAGTCACTTCCCTTTTGAAAATTCTTGCTTTTGTCTGGTAAAACCATATGAAAGAACCGACAGGCTGGTAAAGTGTATGTGTAAATAAATGGCTATAGGGCCTATATCAATTGTTTCATGTACCCTGCAATACCTGTAAGTGTAACACTAATTTGCTTATTTTGGTTCTTCTTCTTCATCGTTGGTACTGTACATTGCTCCCGATTCAACTCACAAGGTGCATATGACACAATAATTTTGTGCTACAGGCCTCTTAAAATTTTTTACAAGCTTTTTTCTAAAATGAAAACTCACTCATACAGCAAGCAAGGACTAGTAAAGTAGTATCTGTATGATGATCTCAGATCATCAGTACACATTCATACATTCACTATGTACCATAGTGTGCAGTTTTAGCATGCATAGGCCAAGGCCTAGTATAGACTAGGCCTGTCTGTAAAATTTTAATGTTATTTGTTAGTGGTTTAAAACCTTAAAAGGGCCTGTCAGTCGTATTAAAATGTACTTTATTACTTGACATAATGACTAAAATAGTATCCTAGTTAGCAGCCTAGAATCAAAAGACAATGACAATAGCTTACCATATGTTAACCATAACGTTACCGCCTTGTGCGATGCTCTACGTGGCCAAAAAGTGCAAAATTCCAACTTGCAAAAACGTTCATTGCGACTATTTTGTTGTTTTGCTCGTAGTGTAATAGGTATCAGTAGTTAGCTTTATGTCTCAAACACTCGATTTTGGAAGTTTTACACCCCAATGATCCTGAATACGGTCAGGTATTCGCAAAATTTGAGGCCAGTCAAAAAACCCCACCAAAAGTTGACCTGTTTTTGATGGAAAATTTCTCTGTGAAATTGCGAAAGAAACAATACCTCACGATATTTTTAGTAAAGAAAAGACTTTAAGATTTCAAATGACCAAGGATACAGCAACAAGGAACGCCTTTTTATGCATTATTCAGAAGCGTGAAGTTCCCCCAGCATGTTAGGTACCTATTCTGCGAAACTCATGATTTTCTCTTGTGGGCGGAGTTCCCATTTTAGAGGATGACGTCACAAGCCTCATTAACGCTTACAGCGAGGCTTGACTGCGATGTGACTGTATATGGAATAATCCTTCCCATGTTGCAGTTTTGAAGCGCCCTCTATTTAATTGGCATAAGGTCTTAGGCTAGGCCATAGCATAAGTACTGTAGCCTAAATTACCACTGTATATAGCCTACACTAAATAATAGTTATACAGTGCTGTTGTTACAACTTAGGCCTAGGCTACAGGTGTAAATTTATACTGTACAATAATGTAGGGCCTAGGCCTAAACAGTGTTTCCTTGACAAGCAGTTTCAAGTTTGGTTTCGCCGAACGGCCCTTTGCCAGAGGGTCGGAAGGACTGGAAAAAGTAAACAAACAAATTAGCTAAAGTGTAACGTTACAGACAATCAGACATAGGCCTAGGCCTACAGTATTTAAACTGATTTTTGATTAGTTGCTCAGTTTTCTAGATTGTAACTGACTGGAGAATTTTAGTTTTACAGGTGAATTGTCACCATTATATGGCAAATACCAGTGTGTAAAATATATCGGCGATAAAAACAGGCATTCATTGACATGGTTTTGAAGAGTAATGAAAGCTCCAAGTATACTATTTAGGGATGCACCGGATATCCGGTCCGGCCGGATTATCCGGCCGGATAGTGAAAAAATATCCGGTTCCGGCCGGATTTTTTTAAAATCCGGCCGGAACCGGATTTTTCTGTAAACTTGGGTAGCATTATGTACATGAGTTATTAACAAACATAAAAACTGCAGTAACTGTCTCATAATTAGTTTAAAGTACAAAAACTATAGCTTATCAGTGCATGTTACAGTATATAACATTTGAACACCTTTATTTAGCCCTTAAAAATGACTGAATCAAACAGGCAGCAAAGTTTTTAAGTAACTGATAAACATGTAGTTATAAAAGTAACTGATTTACATGTACATGTAACAAATATGGCTTCAAATTCTTCCAGCTGTGTGAAATAAAATGAATGGATGAAAAGACCTTTCATGCAATTTAAATAAGTCGATCTACTGCAGTGCACAGTAGTACTGTACAAAATGAATAATCCATATTACAGTTGTACCTGAGTCACATCATTCAAGGCAGTGTATCAGTTTAATTGCATTGGGTTGTCAATAAAATACACACTTGAACACTTCACTTTACTTTTCTTTACTTTTTAAGACTTACTTGCCCATTAAAGTGGTGTAGTAGAAGCAGGAAATGTGTTTCATCTTGAATTTCAGAAGACATTACTCATTACAAATTAAAGTTGCCTATGGGGTCAATATTAATGTTTTCTGTCCCTAATAATTCATCACACACACTTAAGTATACACAATATGATTAGTGATCGACCGATCATCTGTTAAGTAATCGACATCTAGCCGATTATTCCGTCATTGGTAAATAATCGGCATTGGTAAAATTCAGACATTTAACCGATCATTGCCACCGATTATTTGCAAACTGGAAAAAACGGGCTAAATATACTTGAAAAAGGGCTCTTAGTTTCGTTAAAATCCCTGTAAATACTCAGTCCATTAATTTCCTGCCAAAACTAGAGGCATTGATAATCACAAACGTATAAATTTAACCCCTGCCATGGGAATGATTGTTTGATATTTTCCGCTATAACCCGTTTGTTTTACCTGAAATTAAATTTAGATTTGCATTCAAGGTGTATTCCTTGCTGTCTCTCAGAAAGCGCCGCCTTAGTTGCTGTACAAACAGCTGTTCTGCGCAATACGCATAGAACAGACTGGCTTATATAGCCAGCTGGCGAAGCCCGGCGAGTCCCATGCTAAATTCACATGGAAACGGCACCACAAATATCTGCCTATGTGGATTATGTGGGGATCTGACTTTCTTGCATTTCAGTTGCAGATTCTTTTTAAACAAGACGTAAGTTTTGGAAGAGAACTGCTAAAAATATACAGGGATATTCATATCTGAAAGGAACCACAAGATACATTAATCGGGTGCAATTGTTTTGCTGCCCAGAACTGCTAAGATTATTATGATTGCTCTACATGGGGTCGGTTAAGACGGGAGCTCGAGAGTACAGTCCAGTACAGTAAAAGAATGGAAATGCCCCAACATGATTGGGGGATGAAAACTAGACAGAGCATGATGTTGGCCTTAGAACTAAATTATCAAAGGGCATACTGTATGACATCGACTGCAAACAATTCTATTGCATTAACAGTTGATTCTTATCTTCACTTTTGAATTGAAAATATTACCCCTACAAAAATGATATCCCGTTAGTGAAACGAACGGAACTATTCCCAATATTTTCTATCCTAAACTGGTGATGGTATACACGATGTGCCCGAAGCAAGGGGTGCATACTAGAGAGACAAACATGTGATTTCCCTCTTTCTAATAATCGGTAATCGGCATCGGGCCGATCGTTTAATTAATTAATCGGTAATTGGGTATTACCCATTATAGCATAATCGGTCGACCACTAAATATGTTATCAAACATATAATACGTAATGTCAGAATGTGTGGTATACAGTATATCTGCCAAAAAATTATTAATGATAAATGTGCTTCAGTTTTTTGATATCATGGCATGTTTAAATACTAGAAATGGTGTATAAAACAATGGTGCTGTGCATAGTTAAAAACCTTAACCCTAGAGTCTTTTTACAGTACATATGAGCAGTTCATTCAGTAATCACTATCCAAGGACTCTCTTTGCCAAGTATTACTGGTCTACATAATTTGTACAATTTTTTTGAACAAGTGGCGATGTACTCTAGTTCAAAAAGAACAAACTGATATGCAAAACAACTTTCAAGATTCCCTCAGGAGTTTTCTCTACAAATACTCACTTAAGGAGGGAAAATACAAAGAGCTCTTACTTGCTCCCCTTTGCAACGGTTTTGCTGTACTTCTGCAGGAACTGTTTTTCATGCCTTTTTTCTATTATATTGGAATTTTTGGTTAAAAAAATTAGTTTATTGCACTTGTACAACACTTGAAGACAAATTTATAGACATTTCCCATTAGTCCTTCACAAACATTATGTTACAAAGCAGTAAACTCCTATCCCAGGGTTTCTCTGCTTTTCTGAATTTCACATTATTCATCTGCATTGCAAAAATCCGGTTCCGGCCGGAAAAAATCCGGCCGGATTTCAAGTTGGTTCCGGCAAAATCCGGTTCCGGCCGGATCCAAAGTTATGGTTCCTTTGCATCCCTAATACTATTGAAGAATATTTTTTCCATGGGTGATGTGAGGTGAATAATGTTCAGCTATATCATGGATATTAGTCAATTCTGACAAAATGGGGCCCAATAAAGGTAAGTAAGGCAGTAATTGACCCCAGCTGTTGTTTAGGGCCACATGTACACTAGTTATTTTTTTAGCTGTAACATACTTAGGCTTAATTGTTGTAGTAGGGGCCTGTGTCAATTGTAGAAATTACTGTAGTTATTGTATATTATTACATTTGTTTTACAGTAACGGTTGACAAGTTTTCTTTTCCTTTCTTAATTCACGGCATTACAACCAACTAGCACATTCATGGTAGAATGTGTACCATATACAGTACATTTCCACATGAGGATGTTTTGACAAAGAGTGGGGAAGCTTTGGTGTGGAACATTTCGGTCTGCCGTATGCTGTCTGACATTTTGATTGGTAAGCCTCGGGATTGTAGAGACATTAATGAGTCATTTCCTATTCTTTGACTAGAGTAGTGTGCACAAAATTCACTTTGCACCGTAATTTGAAGCAAGTGATAGTTTGAAATCACAGTGTCATGCCCCCAAATGATAAACTATTGAGAGAAGCATCCCACCAGCGATCAGTACGTACCAGTTATTCGGCGGCACTAGTAATGGACATTAAATTTTGAGGCATGAAAGAGCTATAGTATCACACACGACCACTCAACTCCAATCACTGTGAGGAGTGTTATTATTGGCACACATCGACAAAGGGTTAAAACTCAGATCAATCAGAAGTTGTACAAAAAATTTTGCTCCAACTTTATGTACAGTTGTAATTTTCTGGTAACACTAACAGTTCATTGCTTTTTTTCTTTTGTTTTTTGTTTTTGGTTTCTATGATAAGAGAAACCAATGCATTCATGATGACTATTCAGATGAAGGTGGATCAGCTGGCTTTTGATATATATGTTGCTTGTTTGTTCCCATAGAAAATCAACTTTTTAGGCAGTGGGCATGCCTTTTATGTGCTGTATCATGGAAGAAATTTAGAAAACTTCAAAGTGAGTGAAACCAGGAGCCTGTTCAAATGCCTACCCTGGACAAGGTACACGCATAAATTGGTAAGCATTTATAAGTGTCTTATTATTGGGGCTGCAAAAGAGTCAGTACTTGTAAATGTAACATCATAGAGTATCTGAGTGGTCTGCAGAGCTCTAGATTCTAGTCAAGCGGACTCGAGTTAGAACTTGGAAATTAGAAACTCTTCTGTTCAGCCACAGCCACCCTAAAACAAATTTGGGTTGGATTTGGAATCATATTTACACAGGTTGGTAAACTTAAGGTTCTTTCTGGCCACAAAATTAGAGACAGTTTCGATTAAAACATGCAGACTCAAGTTACAATCATATCAGAATGCATAATTATGTGATTGCGGCTTTATGCTTTTAGCCTATGAGGCCAAATTGACAACCCAGAAACCTGGGAAGATTTGATTTGGGCCAGGGATCTAGATTATGAAAGTCCTGCAGACTTAAGTTGCACCAGTCATAAAAGGAAGAGGAAGTCTGTGGTCACTTCCCACCTTCCGGTTGTCTCAAAATGAACTTTATAGAAAGAACTGGGCTCATGATTTGAAAGGGGCGGGGGGAGGGTGGGGGAGCTGAGAATTGTAGGAAGGCTACCTAGATGAAGTGCAATTCAGTGAGCAGGCATTGATTTTTTAGGCATGCGGGTGTGATTGCACACCATCACTTACTTCAAATCATTATTAGGAGTGTGATTTTTTGCTCACCTAAATGGAGAGTGTTTAATTTATTGAAGTTAATTAAACAGGATACCTACCACACTCAGGAGTCTTAACTCCCTGAGGAGTGTGATTTGCAGCACTCCTGGAAATTCTTAAACTGAAGGCCTCAGGAGTGAGTATGATATGTGAGATTGCACATTTTTCTGCATCATGGTGGTGATGATAGAAAAATTGCACAGTGTAATAATTCTCCTGGTGTGCACTATGTGCATTTTTATTACGTTTAATGTGTTTGAACTATAAGGTTTGTGTACTGCATGTTATGCCAATTGCTCTGTTCTTCCGAACGGACCGAATGCCAAACTTTAAATGTGGTAACTCTTTCATGCATGCTGACAGATTGCTGGGGCTGTGCAAATTTGGTGAAAAAAAGCATCCTCAGAATGCTTAAATGTTCCCCAACCCTCTACCAAAGTCTGATGCAGTGCACATATTGGCAACTGTTCGGAAGTTTCCTCCTTGTCAATTTTATTATCATTCCCTGTAAATTACACTATTGGCATGGCACATATTTGAAACAATCACTCTTTTGCTGAAAAGTGTTATGTTTTTGCACTTTTGTGAATTCCGTCTAACATTTATCTATTTTTCTCTACCTGCAGGTCATAACAAACTTGTATCAGTGTCTTTGTAAACTAGAGCATGAGCGGAGACGTGAATTTCCCATGAGGAATCGCGGAAGTTTGCAAATTTACTGACTCAGTTGATTCAGTTCAAAGCCTGAATTCCTCAACTTCATTCAAGTAACTCAATTTTGCATTCCTCTACTCTACAGATATGACCTATCTGTTCAAGTGATTGTTCTTTGAAAATGTGACTCCACATTTACTCCAGGATTGGTGCTGACAAAAAGCGTAGCACTTTGGTGGTTCTAATATAGTATGGAGCATCTTCTGCTCCGAATGGATATTTATTTGGACATATATCGGTTCAAAGCTTGTTCATTACCTATTTTGTAGGAACTTGTGAAAGACCAGATTTTGAGAAAATATAAACAGTTTCATAGAAAGGTAGCTTTCCTCCTCAAATGAAGACAAGCTGGTTGCAGTGTCTCTTTGCACTGGTTTCAGATTCTTTCAAAGTTTCAATAATACTTCAATGTAAATTTGTTTCAAAGGAAATTCTTGAAGTCTTTGTTATTTTACTGTGGCAATCCAATCAGATTTTTCTTTTACATTTTTTCTGAACTTAATTCTGCACCGCAATTGTACAATAACTTTACACTACTGTAACCAAAAATTTCTTTATTGGTTACGGTATAGTTGAGGCTGTATAGTCCTGCATCTGTGTGGAATTCTTTGTAACTGACAAATATTCAAAAGCTTTCATTCTACGTACACAAAATTAAGGTCTCTTATAACCTGAAAGACCTCTTAAATGAACTGTATTCTGGTAAACAATTACTTCAGAAGGGAAATGAGCTGCTGGAGCAAAAGGTTAATATATTCTGTCAAACTACTAGTCTTCTTTAAGTTATTTAATGTGCTTTGCTGAAAAAAATTGCATCTTCTCTAGTCCAGAAAACTGTTGCAATGAAGTTAATACTGATTGAGATACCAATGAATGGTACATCATGTGAAAAGAGGAAGGTTTGTGATGAGTAAAGTCAAAATATAAATTATGATACAGTGTATATTATGATGTGAAAATTGTCAAAATATATTTAATGATACACTACATTTTGACATAGATACTTGTCACATGGTTTAAATACCGTTCTTTCCTGTGATATTTTGAGATTTTTGTTCTATTTTTTTCTGACGTGTGCTAATTAGCTGGATTGCTGTCTCGACTGCCTTTAAAAAAGTAACAAATGCTGGAAGTCAATCCGCTAGAGGTGTAAGTAATAAAAAACTGCACCGAATACAAAGTATGTATTTTACTTTAATGTGGGTATGGAGTGTAAATAAATGGTTCATCCATCCAGAATTATAACATCTTTCCTTTTGGTTTTTGTGAGTTATACTTGTGAAACTTCTTAAACAACTGGTAACATCAAGCTGCATACCTTATAAATCAATATATATCATTTTCATTGTTTGACAAAATATCAACTGGCATAGACAGTAGCAACTGTTGCGCATTTTACTTAACATGATGCTATTTCAGCCTATTGAGGTTATTTGCAACTAAATGTAGTTTTGACAAGACTATAATGTAGATTTGTTGACACAACATTGTATTATCCCTCTGCCGTTTTACACAACTAAGTTGTCCTTTTCACCCAACCAGTGTGCAACTTTGTTGACACCTTGCTGTGTAACCCAATAGTGGTTATGTACAACTTAATGTAGTTTTAACACAACTGTTTTGTCAATTTGTTGACACAACGTTGTGTTATCTAGCAGGGAATGTGCACAACTAAATGCAGTTTTAACACAACTGTTGTGTATTTTTTGACACAATGTTGTGCATTTTTAACACAGGGATTAGTAGTATTTACACAACAATTGAGTTTTTGTTTACACAACGTTGTGTCATTTCTACACAGCAAATGGAAGTATTTACCCAATTGAGTAATTTTTTACACAACGATGTGTCATTTGTACACAGCAAATGGTACAATTAACACAACAATTGGGTAATTTTTTTACACAACGATGCGTGATTTCTACAGCAAATGGTAGAATTTACACAACAATTGAGTAATTTTTTTTTACACAACGATGTGTCACTTCTACACAGCAAATGGTACAATTTACACAACAATTGAGTAATTTTTTTTTACACAACGTTGTGTCATTTTTACCCAACGTTAGCTATGTGCACTAGTTACACATAGGTTGAGTAGTTTTTTACACAACTTGTGTAAAAAAATTTTAGAGTGCAGCCAGGACTCGAATTCCTTTTCCCGACCTACTGTACCGATTTCCATAACAAAAAAATGTATATCGGACCACCAGAATGATTACCTGCAGTTCTTTGTTTCACTATAATATTATGAAGCACACATTCCATACCTTTCCACTTACCTTGCACATCCTTACTGTCTAACATTAGGCATGAACGAAACCGGTGTAACTGCAAGGGACGACAGTCTCCGGCTGAGAATAGAACCGGCCAGGTAGAGATGAATCATAACCATTGACTAGCAACAAAAGATCGGACTTGTAAAGCACTATCTATATATAACCACAAGTTGTACCATATTTAGCCTGCACAATGTTCGCTTCGCAACTGCAGCAATCACTGCTAGTGATCACTTGCTGACAGTACTTTACATCGCAAAAGTCAATTGCCTCACCGAACGGCAATAGGCAAGCGTTCGTGCATAATGATTTTTTTGTTTAGTGTTAACATTTTGCTGGGAAACGAACCATGAAGAATGATTATTGCAGAAGACATAATATCATAGCATGTATTTTGACCTTCTCTGAATCTATGAGGTTTAAGCATATCTCTGTGTGAAAATTGAGTTTTAGAAGAGGTATGCTAATATGCTAATATTTGATTGACCTAGCTCCCAACTGAACTAAATTGAGGGTGGTGGGACTAGAAGCAAGAACAAATCTGAGGGGCCAGTCCACCCCCGTGCGTAGCGCCGTAGTTCTGTACATGCAAATCTCATCGAATTTTTTTAACGGGGAGGTATCGTCTCTCATACCAACCAGTAGCTTGTACAATGTTAGTGGGAGGGGCTTGGAAACTACTACTGGAATTAGTCTGGTAATCAGCTAGTGGAGGAAGCCACTTGGTATTAATATGGCCGAGTGTGTTCGAGCAACACGAGCGCATCGATCCCCTGTGGGTCGTCTTGTGTGTTGCAGTATGCTTGTGTATATTGTGTAATTATGTATCCCTTACATTATCGGTCTTAGCACAAGCACATACAAGCCCTACACGAAACCCAACAACACCCCTCTCTATGTGCACAAACAGAGCAACCACCCCACTTATCATAAAGAACATTCCAGAAAGCATCAACAGGAGACTATCCAACATCTCCGACGAAATGACACATTCAACACATCATCGCCTGTATACCAGGAAGCATCACAAAGAAGTGGCTATGGGTAAAACCTAAAGTGCAAAATCCAATCACCTAACACCAGTCTTTCCAAGGGAGCCCCGGCCCCCGAAACGAAGACGAAATAAGCACATAACCTGGTTCAATTCCCCGTTTAGTGTCAGTGTCACCACCCATTACGGTCTTGCTTACGGGATATCTGGTCATTTTATATCCCCCAGATTTTGGGGCAATTAAGCCTAGAACAAAACCACAACTATGTAAGCGATCCGGCGATACCACCGCAATTTATTGCCTGCTGTCGTCGTCGGCACGTGCGTGCGTCCGTGCACTGTTTAGAATAGGAGGTCATAAGGTCACTTGCTGACTGTGATGTACTTCAAGTGCAAGGTTAACGTGAATCACCGGTTAATGACCGGTATATTGTAAAGTGGCATATTTGTTATTTTATTTATGAACAGTTTGTTCTGACTTTTATTTTAAAGATATGAAGAAGTGAGGGGATAACTTTCGCGTAAAATTGAGTAATAATCGTAAAGCTCTATCTCTCGTAGACTCACAATCCAATCATTGTTGCAAATTATGGTGCATTTGATTTGATTTCTTTAAGACTTACTGTAGTAAAAGTTTCTTGTTTCGAGAGTAAAGAGGCATTTTGGGGGAGAGTTTGTAAGCAGGTCTGCCGACGTTTTTCTTATGAATTTGAACCAATAACTGTTTGGAAAAATTGCCCAGCTATGTTTAGTTGACGGCTGTTCGTAATTCATTCGCTGTGGGGGTTAAGTTAAAATATCTTCTCGAAAAGTTAAAAAATATTATCTAACTACTTAAACGATTCCTCCGTCCAAACCAATTAAAAACAAATGTGTTTAGCAACGGATAGGCTAATTCAAGATCAGAAACAATTTTGTGCAAATTTTAGAATGCTTGTTTAGCTACCAGATCTTTATGGTTATTTTTCAGCAGCCCTTTAACGAAAATGAAAGATTCCCCTAGCTATAAAACAATAGGGAAGTACCATAAGACGACAACATATGATCTTGTTTAAGTATATTTACAATATACATGGAACATCTATGGTCCTCTATAGTATCTTTTTCGTGCAGACTAGACTTCGCTTTCTGCAGAACAATTCAAATACTCCGTAACAGAATATTTCTCAATGTGTATTTAATGTAGAAGTTAAAAAATGTTGATTTAAACTTTTACGGTCAAAAATATACTTTTACAAGTAGGCCTATGTTATGATTTCTAAACATTTTATAGGACTGAAATAGGTAAAATCCCAAGAAACGTCGGCCAAAGTGGCGACCCGTTAAATTATGATAAGCTCAATGAGTGTGTTACAACAGTTCGCTTTCTATTGGTAGTGCACAGAGAAATCGTCCCGTAACGTTCACAATACTAACGAAATCAATATAAAATGACAAACGTTTTCTTCTAAAAAGGGGGTAGTGGAACAGGATCCCCTTCCTCAATGAACTACATAACTGCCGTTTTCCATCAGCTTGGGTCTACCCGAAAACGTATTGTTGTACGTAAGAAAACATATATTTCAATCCGATTAAATAGCCTAAAGTTGCATAAGAAAGTAAAGTCGATTAAAATACAAGAGGCCTGATTTTGCTCGGGCAACAAAATACAGACAGATAAATGCAATCTTTTTTCATGAAAAGCTTGCAACAACCTCGGTTCCTCACTTTACTTGCCAGTGCGTTGCTTACGGTCTTATTCTTTTAGGCTATTTTGAAGTTCTTGTATTAGATATAAAATAGGGGGGATCTCTTTGCAGGTTCCGCCATGCATAGCAATCTGCACTTCTTAAAAATTTCGTAGTCCTTCTTCACTTTGCACTGCAGACGGTGAATAAGGTATCCATAAGAATACACGTCTGTCGATGCACTAGCAGGTTCCATTCCTTCTATGATCTCTGGGGCGATGAATGGATATCTCCGTCTCCATGACTTTTTTTCTTCCTTCGACAGACGAAAATTCTTTTGGGAACCTATAAGACCAGCCTTTCCAAAGTCGATGATGACTGGTACATACTGTCCCCCCTCCTCGCACTTGTCATTCCTTTCAATAACGATGTTGTCATCTAAAAATTGCAAATCAGAAATAAATATGAAAAAGAAAAATGAACTGAATAACACTAAACCTGCATTTGTGGGCTCAACTTATTCTGACTACTGGACACTTTGGATTCAGTGACATCTTCTGAAAAGGACATTTTTAAATACGGAATCTATACCAAGTCTAAAAACAATTCTGCTACTATTTTTTGTTGTTGTTTCCGTTGTTGTGACAGGGACTTCAAGTTTACTTTGAAAACGGCATACTGGGGGGGGGGGGGGGGGGGCTTTGGCTTGAAGTTTAAATTCTTGTATCTAAATACTGTATGAAACATTTCGGGATCAAAAGAAAACTGGTGCTGCATGTTTAAATTGTTATGGCATAAAACCTTGTAAAACATTTTTGTTCTCAGTAAACTACTGTGAAAGTATTCAAATCGCAGGATCGATTATGTAGGCTACAGAAAAAATGTCGCAGTACTGTGAGGATTGGGGTGGGTTAAGAGTTTCTAACTCAATGAAATGCATTACATGAACAATCGTTGGTCAGTTTTGGCCATAGTGTTTTTAGAGTATATGGCGAACCGTATAACTGGAAGAAGACAGCAAAGTTGCAATTTTCACGTCTTCCTGACTCAATGTGGAGTCAAAACCTGGAACATACCCTCACCTTTGATGTCATTGTGAACAACTCCACAAGCATGCATAGCATGTAATCCTTCGGTAATCTGCTTGAACAGATCCAGCCAATTCATCCACGATAGTGGATTTCTTTGTGCCTTTCACAAGGTAGTTGGCCTTGCGTCTACCGCGTACAATTTCGTCACCAACATGAGAGGACGCCGTGGCGATGAGATGATTCCGAGTAGAAGAGGAATATTTTGGTGAGACGGAATTTTGATCATCATTGCTGCTTCATGGTGAAGTTCTGCCATATTAAGCCTTTTCTCTGCCTTCTGTTGTGGATTAAGGAATGTTTTAATGGCAACACTCATACCTTTATATGATCCCTTCGAACAGGATCCGAAAACACCTTTACCAATTTCTTTCTGGATAGATAGCAACTTCCTATCCAGAATCATAGAAAGCGGTAAATGTGGTAAAAATGTTATTGGATGTGGTGGTGGTGGTGCTACTGCCGCTGCTCTTTTCGCAGGTCGTGCTGGTTTGGCTTCATTATGTTTTTTCGTTGGCGCTGCAGACTTAATGCGCGATATTCCGTACTGTAGTAATACCATCTTCCCGGTCTGGTCTTTGTCTTTCCGGAGTAGAGTCTTCGGATTCCAGGGAATACCTTTCTAATTGCAACGCCAACAGCTCTCTTGGATAAGCCTGGCCAATCTCTTGTCAACAGATTAACTACCTCCTCGACAACAATTTTAGCATTTGGGTCGGATTGGAAAAGGGTTTCACACCTGCAGAATGAATAAGATGTAATTTGAAACGGGAATTATAAACACACGCACACGCACACACACACACACACACGAGAACACACAAACAACCACACATACATATAAGTTAAATGACAGCCTTTGCTGTTGTGAGTTCCAAAGCTGCGAGTTTGCACCCGCCAAGTTTAGTAAGAGAAGATAAGAGGAAGAGCTTTCAGCCCGCATTAACAGATAAATCCGTAAACAACATTTGATTTGCATGTTTAAGTATGTTTTATAAATCTTTGATTGCTGCTATGAAGATTACATGCCAACCTTTTCGCCGCTATTTCTATCTTAACTGGCAGCCAGCTTAAGTATACAGCTGCGAGTTAAATGAACGCCCCTCCGCGATTATACTCTAGAGATATGTTCAGCAATTGAACACAGCTTCTGCCCCCCTCTTGTAAACCTTTCAAACAGTTTATCTATTTTTTATCTATTTTTATTTAGCAATTAAACCCGTCCAAACAAAAAGCGTTCAGGAATTTGACGCGCCTGTTTAAAGCATCTAAACTTTTTACAAACTTTGTAGGGGGAGGGGGGAACGTTTAAAAAAGTGTTCAGTTCCTAAAATTTGTTTTTATGGTGTAAATGATTAGACAATCCCAACATAGTCAGTTAATCGCATCGATAAACATGCATCGAGTAACAAACATAATTATATTTGTTTTATACATCTTTCAACGTTGCTTTGAAGCTTATACTTCCTATACACAAATCGGGTACCAAGTGATCCTTTGTTTTGCCGGCCATTCTGTCGGTCCATATTTCATTTCTTACGTCTGTCTTTACCATGAATGGTTGTAATCAATTAAACATACGGCACTCAATCTGCTTCAGCCGGGGTTATAGGTTGTTTGCAGCCACCTACGTTACTGGTAATCGACATGATGACTAAAATCAAGGCTGAAAGACCCGCGCAATTTCTCATCAATCACTTGACTCAAGGATCCGTCTAAATACAGGCTGGGATAACTTTCAAAAAAAAGAAATCGTAGTTGCACATCCTTGTAGACTTGCTACTGCATTGCTCAAAAATTTATACGGCTGCGAGTTCAGATATACAGCTGCGAGTTTAAATTAATGCCGCTTTGCGAGAGAATAAAGTCTTCACAAAATACACGGTGCCATAGGAACCACCGATTTCTAACAAACATATCCATGTATTAAATTATGTTTTAAATGTCTTATATCCAAGTTTTATTTGGCATTTAAACATGTCGCATATATATTGGTCCAATCTCGATTTTTTTCCTCAGCGCAGCTGTATATTCCTAGACTCGCAGCTGTATAGCTCAAAAATTTATACGGATGCGAGTTCAGATAAACAGCTGCGAGTCTAGGGATATACAGCTGCGGAAAGTTGCGCCATTGAACCAGTATACACGGCATGTTAGTTGCAAAATAAAGTTTGAACAGAAGATGTTTAAAACATAATCTTATGCATGAACATGTAATTATGTTTGAACTGTTTTAGTGCCACCGTGTATTCTGCGAAGACTTTATCCTCTCGCAAAGCGGCATATAATCTCGCAGCCCTATCGGAAGTCGCAGCCGTATAACTTTTTTAGCTATTCAGCTGCGAGTTTAGGGATATACAGCAGCGAAAAAGTTGCACCATTTGACCAGTATACACGACATGTAAGTTGCAAAATAAAGTTTGAATGGAAGATGTTTAAAACATAATTTTATGCATGAATATGTAATTATGTTTGAAACCCGTACTTTAGTGCCGCCGTGTATTTTGCGAAGACTTTATCTTCTCGCAAAGCGGCATTTATTTAACTTGACTCGCAGCTGCATATCGGAACTCGCAGCCGTATAATTTTTTAGCTAAACAGCTGCGAGTCTAGGGATATACAGCTGCGAAAAAATTGCGCCATTGAACCAGTATACACAACATGTAAGTTGCAAAAGGTATCTTTGATGGAAGATGTTAAAAACATAATTTAATACATGAATCATTTATGTTTGCGGAAAATCCGTGTCTTAAGCAGTTTAGTGCCACCGTGCATTTTGTGAAGACTTTATCTTCTCGCAAAGCGACATTCATTAAAACTCGCAGCTGTATATCGGAACTCGCAGCCGTATAACTTTTTTAGATATTCAGCTGTGAGTCTAGGGATATACAGCTGCGAAAAGTTTGCGCCTTTGAGCCAGTAAAAATTAAGAGGATTTATGGGACGAAGAGAGGGTCGAGTACTCTGAAGGGATTCCCGGATCTCAGCTGGAGCTACATAATTTTGCCCAAATTGTCATTGAAAAGAAGCACTCGAAGTGGGTGCGTGCCGAAGCGTACAGAAACAATCGCATCTTTAGACTTATAAAGATATGAGTAAAGAAGTCTTAAGAGTGTTTGGAACAGTGCACGAGAAGTGCAAGCCTTAAAACATAACTGAGATGAAAGACACACAAATATGAATAATTATAGCTACAAAGTAAAATGGTGCTTTCAGTTCAGCTATAGGCTACAATAGGTATAGCTACCAGAATATGGAGGCTACTAATCTTTAAAAGCTTCTTGATCTCGCGGCTGAATATCAAAACTTACAACATTATATATCCTAGTTTAAGGTCATATATTTTTTAAGCTACTACTTGCGAGTCAGTAGCGAGCAGAAGAGATAAAATTAACAATCTCAACTTACATTTATAGAACAAAGAGTGAAAAAATGCCCACATAAAAGTGGATATTTGAAGAAATTTTAATTACCTCTTTGTAATGCTTCCTGTGGAAGATATTCGCACCTGTCAATGATCTTTTCCGGGCACGCCTTTCCTTTGCCTTTGGCTTCTTTCATATAGCGACTTCTGTAGTACCGTAGTTGAGCTGAATGGCTGGAAACGGCTTTTTGGTGATTTCGCAGCTTTGTCAGTGCAAATACGCTATTGTATAGGAGTTGAAAATTAAAAAACAAAATTCACAGTGGGCTTAAATCATGCAACGGCAAGGGGCACGACCCACGGCATAAAGTTGGGAAAGACCCAAATACACTTTAGCAGTGACGATCAATACCCCCTCCTTTTTCAGCTGGTGGTAATAAGCCTACATATACTGGATTCAGGCACGGTTCTACGGTGGGGGCTGAGGGGGGCTCTATCCCCCTAAAATTTTCTTTAGCCCCCCCCCCCAATTTCTGCAAATTGTTTGTAATTTAGGAGTGGTGAAGATACACATAGGCCTATGCTCACAAATTACTCTTTATGCGGTTCTAGCCCCCTAAAATTTTGTCCCTAGAACCGCTTCTGACTGGATTGGGATATTATCACTATTTTGTGGTGTAATGATTGCATTTACAAATATTAAAGAAATCTCGTTCGGCTGTAAACTTGTTTTACGAGTTTCAATACTATGAAATGTTGTTAATTCCTTATATATCCGAATCTTAAAGGGACAATCAGCGGTTTCCATACTTTTCAGTTCCCAAATAATTCTGAACCACATACTTTAACTTGGGTTCTACAGGGGCGTGGATCCATCTCCAAAAGTGGGGGGAGGGGGGCTTTTTCACCATTTGCGACAGATTCATTTGCGAGGGAGCAAGCGACCGAGCCAGAGGGGGGTGTTTCCCCCCTCCCACGATGAGAAACTTTTGTATTTTTTAATGTGAAAGTATGTGGCTTGGTGCATACTTTATACGGTATTTTCTCTGCCTAAGGAGATATATTATAATGAATTTAAAGAAAAATTTTGTATTAATAAACATACAGAAAT
Organism: Holothuria scabra; assembly: GCA_037179385.1. Taxonomy (NCBI): domain Eukaryota; kingdom Metazoa; phylum Echinodermata; class Holothuroidea; order Aspidochirotida; family Holothuriidae; genus Holothuria; species Holothuria scabra. The sequence continues at coordinate 43,483,517 of CM074196.1, read as the reverse complement.
CAAATACATGCATATAACTGGCAAATAACTTATCATTCAAGTATACAGAATCACGTAACAGCTTCAAACAAGTGTAAGGTGTTGCTTTTGTACATAGGCTTACCACTAGATACCACGTGTGTCTGATGTGGTAGGCCTACAACTGTCCCCTTAAGGTATTGGAAGAGTTGGCAAGTACGCTGCCAATGCTCCGCACCAATCATGGGTCGGCGGGAAGCACGAGAAAAGTTTGGTCAAAAATGCCTTCCAGACCGTTGGAAATGGCACTTCCTAGGCCCATTTACCGTATATAACCGCTATATTTTGTACCATCACAGTTTTAGTTTTCATATTTTTTGAAAAAGTGAAGGGTACTTTTAAGAGATGTCCCTCCTTCCAAAAAAGTGAGCGAGACGCGTCACCACCGCCCCACGGTCCATGCCTATGGGGTGCTAACTAACAAAAAATGATTTTTCGTATAATAGTTTAAAGATGTGATTAGTCACTGGGAAGAGGTGGTTGTCTTGGTTTTCATACGAATGGATTTTTTTACCCGAAAAATATTGAGAAATTGTCTTTCAAAAGTAATTAACACCAGTATTAACATTTCTTCGCTTGGATAACCTCTTTAATGTCTCTATATTTTGGGATACAAACAGTTTAGAAAGAAAAATTGAGAAACTGGAACGAAAGGTTGATTTGATCTGTCAAACTCTGATTGCCCCTTTAAATTAAAAAATCTGACTAATTTATTATCGGATGATATCAGGTAATCAAAACTATTTTGACATGCGTTAAAGAGCTTACCGCTTTGGGGTGTCCATGGCAGTGTTATATCTTGTAGTCGGTTGAAGGGCCTGGAGGTACCTCTTTGGAGCATCCTGTAGATTTGTAAGATCGAGAGAGTAGTCGGCAATGTCAAGATCAGGTCCTTCTTGAGTGCTCTCGTGGATGTACTTTTCTGATAAAATGGTCCACTTTCTTCGAAAGCCCTCTGCAATAACCGTCGAAACGTTTCCGGGAGCTGTATTGCATTCGTTTTGTTTTGTGATTACAAACCAAGAGACGGGTATTTCATCTTCTGGCAAAGCCTTGTGACACACTCTTCCCCCTAGAGCATTGATTGTAGTTGTTGGCTGCTCATGGGATACTGATAACTTCCCGGGCCGATAGTACAAAAGTTTTTCCACGAAGTCTAGGGTGGATACCATGCACCCGCTGTATTAATGTTCGGGATGTCCTGCATTGAGCGTTTCCCAGGGCTGCATCGCAACGTGCATTTTCTTTGCTCTGCAGTTTTGTTGTTGGGAGTTTTTTTCCTTTCTTTAGACAACTCGGACACGTTTGCCACTGGTGGCCACAAATGCATCGTCTCCTGCTTGTGAAATATCAGAGGTTCTAATTCTGATATGTTTATGGAGTTGTCATTATTTTGCAATTCGGGTTGGGCAATGGTCCCATCAACAGGACATTCCCGAGACCTTTGTGAATGCATCTGATAGTGTAAACATTCAACAATATTTCTTCTTAAAATTTGAACTGGATTTAGTTCGTCACCCCCTGGTGGCTTTGCATTCCGAAAAGCACCCCCTCCAAATAAAATTGCAAGGAACGATTCGAGTGGTATATACTGATGACAGCGTTTCTGTTCTGGCACGTGGTTGTAAAATATTCCATGGGGATTGGTCCCTTGTAATTCTAAGAAGTTGATCGGCTTCCATCCTCTCTTGTTTCTGGTGGTTTTAAGTCCCAGAAATTCAAGTGCCAACTGACTATTAACATATTGTTCATTGTTATGTACAACTGGGTTCAGAAATTTCAAGATTTTTAATACACCCGCCATTTTTGGGATTCTTATTTTGTTAGAATACAGTCACGAACTTAAAAAGAAGTGAGCTCATTTTGTGAGGCCTGACCCATTGTAAAATGTTGACAATAATCTCTCCCCTGTCCGCACCCATTTGGGCGATTGAGGTTGATACTCTCAAACAACAGTCCGTTATACATCAGGGCAAGTTTTATTTGATTTATTCAACTGGCTATTTTTCTTTTTTGTTAAATGTTTGATGTATTCACAATTCACTTTCATCGTTCAGTGTGGGGGAATTCTCAGCGTACCGCAACATAGACTACGCTCTTAATTAGTCTGCCCAGAATAACTTCATAGCTCGGTCCCTTTAACTGCAATGCGCAGCCTAAAAAGGGAGCCGCTATCTTTTCGCATTGTCAGACTACAATACCAACGCGGCTCTCGCTAAACTTGACTTTCAGCAGATACATGTACAGCCCAGATGTGTGACGGTGTGAAACACGGTGTCAGTAGCCTTAAAATCCCAGGGACTGAGCTGTTATACTGTATACAAGTACACTGCAATACCATACTTCTACAATACTGCTTGCAACGCTATCGATGGTTTTTGAAGGTCATTATAGCCACGAGCTGCAGTGTAGCAGCACAGGGTAATGGGAATTTGTGGTCAATTGACAGATCCGAGTGTCGAGGAGCTGGCAGCAAGTGGGGTCATAAATTTTGAACAGCAATGCGAAGTTGGCATGCAGGAATGCATAATTGCCGTTTGTAAAATGACCAAAACAACCCGTAGGCAAAGCGTAATGAACATTGGCAAGAAATTCTTTAATCTCTTGGACAGCTGCTTCCCACCTGGGCACAAACTAAATACTCTACTCAACAGAAACACGGTGAAACTGAGTTACAGCTGCATGGCAAACATAGACCAAATTTTATCAGCGCACAACAAATACATACTGGCCAAACAGGAGGCACAACCAGAAACGCGAAGCAACTGCAAATGCAGAAGGCAAAGCGAGTGCCCATTGGAAGGCAACTGCCCCACAAACAACATTGTGTACCAAGCAACTGTAACACACGCCACGACAACCACAACGAAGAAACATACATTGGTCTAATAGAGAACACATTCAAAACAAGACAGGGGTTTTGCCCGACAGGGAGCCAAGCTCACCGACAGGGGGGGGGGGGGGGCAGGATTTTAAGGCCCCGACAAAGGTGATGTTATGTCCCGGTGGGACGTGATTGGCAGAATTTGAGGCGCGCCGAATTTTTGGGCTTTTTTTAAACAAATAATTGGCAAATTTTGCCCCTTTTAACAGTATGAAGCTTATGACAGTTTGGGCGTTTTCTGGAAGAATCTTACCTTCTCATGAAAAAAATTCAAGTAGGGGGTGATCTGTACTTTTTGTTGGGGTTACTGAATATCATTATGCAGATTCAGTCCCTCAGACCATATTGGAACATTCTCCCGAGGAAAAAGTTTGGCTTCGCATATATTCGAAATTTCATATTTTATTTTATTGTCACGGGCGTACTGGAGCATTTTAGTTTTTGAGGGAGCAGGATTGTTTTTTTGTCCGAAAAGTGTAATCCTCACCGAAAGACCATCTAAGTTGAGTGCACGTAAATTTTTGAAAAATTGAGAACCCCTAGACAGAAGGAAACAGGGGGGTAGATTTCTTTTCAACATTGGGGGAGGGATGGTGTGTGCACGCGAAGCGTGCACGGCGAGCGCGAAGAGCGAAGCCCCTAAAGCGTGGGGTCCAGGGGCCTGCCTTAGGGCCCCTGGTGGGGGTTCAGGGGGCGAATCCCCCGGAAGCTCCTGGGTTTTAACGCCTCAGAGGCCTCAGGAAGACTGCTTTAAGGGGTAAAATACAGAGGTAATGTTGTAGGGTATTCACATGTTTATACGCTTAGGAAAGGCTCTTTTGAGCACAAAACTCGTTATCAAGTTGTACTGGAGTACTGAAATTGAACAATTCTAGAGCAACGATGTACCGATAAGTTTTAAAAGGCAGTATCAACTCAGGGTTATCCAACTTATCCCCGGTGACAAAAATTTGAGTTCGAAGACCATTACATGACCTTCAAGTTGGCTGGAGATAACCAGAAAATTTTCAACTTTATTCATGAAAATAATGCAAAGGACATACATATGAATACATAAAACTTAAGCTGGAATTTTTGTGCAACCTAACAGAATGAAATGATATAGTTCCCAAATTATCAACCATTCCCGCCAAAAAATCATCAAAAAATGGAGCTGTGTCCAACTGAAAAACTTTACAATGTGTAAATGATCTTCTCAAAATTGATGGAGCTATCATTTGGTACAGCAAAGCGGTACAACCAAACGGTCGCATCTCTTGGTAACCTTGGGCGCAGGTGTGACGATTGCAGCTAAAACAACTAGCCTGCACAGTGTAATTCTTCTCCGTCGGGCAGGCAAGTCCCCGGTAGAAGCCCGCCAAGGTTAAACGAATTATATGGGACCGGTCTGGAGTATTTCAGCGAAGATGGGAGACTAGTAACTACCCAGTTAAATGACAGAAACTTAAAGTACGTGACTTTCATGGCTCGAAACGTCTTGAAAATGATGTAAAAAGTTTGGAAACCTTCTGATGTAACGTATCCTACATAGACAGCATTATATTACACACGAAGGTGAACAACGTGAGTCATGTTAATTATGAGGGGAGAATAAATGTTGCTTACTTGTCAGTAAAAAACACGTATCTGTAGACTGACCATTGGGGGGATGATTACATTGACCATCCCCCCCTAGTCAAGTATGGGGGGGGGGTATATATCCCCCATCCCCCCCCCGGATCTACGCCTATGGAAGGAAATGGCATTTTCCGTGTTCGAAACTAGAATTTAAGAAGTCAGCTTTCGAGCTTTCTTTCGCAATAAAATTTTCACTTCATAGTTCTGCCCCAAAACGAAGAATAATTTGCAAGCATGCTTTGTTCTGTTAATTAATCGGTTCGACCAAAATACTATCTATGCGGAGTGCCACCATCAGTTGGCGCGGAGCATACAGAAAATTGTTAAAAAATCTAACCGTCAAATAATTTTTCAGTCAGACTTATGGGGAGACATTCTCACACTACTGTTTATCAGTGAGTGTAACTGAAAACGGGCTGGTCGATTTTCATTACCGTTGTTAGAATTCGGCTGTCGGGGTAGGCCAGATGGTAAACCATCGGGCACTGTATGCACATGATCAACCACTCTTCTTTTTTGTCAAGAAAATTCGGAATTGTGAGTTTCCTTGAAGAGATTAAGAAGATTACGTTTGTTGTACCCAGGAGTAGTTACTCAAAATTGATAGATCCCTATTTAACCCTGTTATATGTTTACGTTTGTTGTACCCAGGAGTACATGAACTACTATTATACATATACTTATATGTATATATACAGTATATCTTAAAAACAAAACTATGATCAATTGCATCTTGCAAAGTTAATGCTTTCCCAGCCCATAAAAAGCTCTGGATATAAGAGTAGCGCCATCTTTCCCTCCACGTGTTTGACCGAGTGTTGCATACAAGAAATGTTGACCACAATTCATTCCTTTAAGCACTTGAGAGTGATCGACCCGAGTACTGACTTCAGTTTGTGAGAGCATTTGAATCTAAGCCTGCATGTGCTGCAGCATTTGTTTTAAATCAAGTTCTGAATAAAGCGCCCCTGAGGTGCCCTAGCCAGAAGGAGAGGGGGGGGGGGGGAGGTTGAGGCAGGGGCATAGCCAGGTTTTTGGTGCGAGGGGGAAAAGTTGACTCATTGTCCCCTTTCTTGACCGCCGTCCGGGGAGGGGGGTAAGTGGTGTATTCAGGATCTTTACGATGGGCAGTGCAGATGGCCCGACGTCCTGAGGGAGGAGTCTAAGTTGAGGGTGTCCTTTGAAAAAATTTTGCTCTCAGAAGGGGGCTCAGATGGAAAATGTTGGTAGGTCTTCATCTTTTTGAACCTCTCAACTGCGCCATATAATTATATTTTTTCGCGAAGAAGCTAGGCCTACACAATTTTTGTGAGATGAAGGAAGGTCAACTATAGGTCCTACTTCGAAGCTACAATCTTGGACAAAACTCGTTGGGACACCCGCTCCCCTTCGCAATGTTGACCACAGTTAGCCTATGCACGGCATACAGTCACTCTTTCAGCGCAACATTGAAAGGGGGGGGGGGATTCATTTTAGCCTTGAATTGAAATTCAAGAATATGATGGCAAAGTGTCCCAACAGTTTTGTCCAAGATTGTAGAGAGGAAAGTGATGAAAACGTCAATTTAGGCAGTAGGAAAGATATCTCTTTACCCAGCCAGTATACGTTCATGTAAATCCCCCCCCCCCCCGATAATGCTGGTGGGTGGCGTAAACATTTATTTTGAGCTGAGTCATTTAAAAAAAACAATTGGAGAAAGCGTGGGCACCTTTTCACTTCAGCGGAGAAAGAGTGGAGCTCCAGATTAGGGTCGAATAAGATCGTCGTCCTCCCAGAAAGCTTGGGGACACTTGGTCAGAGAAGGGGAACAGAAGACGATCGCCTCCCTGCCTCCCCCTTACACTAGTTAATGCACTGGTAATAAGTTTCAGTGACAATGGAAGAGGTGTACCACAAGATTAAGTAACCCCGAATCCTGAAATATTTAAAACGGGTGCACGCGAAGAGTGTCGAAAAAAATCAGCGTTGAGACATTAATCGGAAGAATATTGTTTTTATGTAGTTTTCAATGCAGTATATGACCTGTTTAAACATTATACAACTGAATTAAGTAACACTTGCGTAGCTCTGTCAGTTCCAGTTTGTATTTTTGTAGCAAAAGCAACCAGACTAAAACGTAAAAAAAGAACTAAGTTCTGGAAAAAAGTGGGGGGGGGGGCGGGGCGGGCAAAATCCCCCTCCCCCCCGTAATCCCGCCTGTGATACATATGCATGGTACATTTGAGGCCTGGGTGGTACCAGGTTTGCCCAACATGGAGGAAAACCTCCCAGACGGAGGGGATTGACAGCAATTTAGAACCCTGTCAAAGGCAATATTAAGCCAAAAGGATGCCGTGAGGGGTAGGAATAATTTGGGCGCGCCAAGCGCGCTGAAATTTTCCCTCTTTTTAAGAGATATTTAAAATTTTTGAAAATATTTATAGAAATTTGGAACTTTTTAAGAAAAGTTGCGTTTTTTGTGAGGAAAATTGAAAACTTCGGGGTTTCAATTGGAGAATACGCCCTGCCTATGAGCAAAGACAAGAACATTGTTGGTACGACTAAAGATCGTTGGGTTTACCCATCGTTTCATGCAGTAGCCTATATAGGCTTACGTATTAAGGTCCTGAACCGATATTGGATCATTTCTCCTTCGGAAGCTAAACCTTTCCCACTAGTGCCACCCTTGCTGAAGGTGCGAGTTATGTTGGGGTCCGAATGCATGCTCTCTCCCATTGTTATTAAGTACCAGGTATGGTTAAAAGCGCACGGAGCGCGCGAAAATTTTGGTAGTTTGTTAAAGATTGGCATAAATTGTGACATGTTGAGAACCATTTGTACTACACGATGATAGAAATATATCTGGCAGAGGGTAAAATACACCTCACCCTATCCCCTACACATATCTATAATTTAAACGCCTTTAGGGATCGCTGGACTATCACTGTGTACATCCTTTTCTTTTTCCTCTCACTGGATTTTCTTTTTGCTCTCCTTCATTTTTTAACTTCGGCTACCGCGTCCCCAAAATTTCTGTGCGGGGGCACTCTGCCCCCCTCTGGCTACGCTAGTGGGTTGAGACTCGCTCCATATTGAACCGAATTGACAATGGTGCGGGAAAGGGGCAAGAAAAGTTGCAGGTGAAAGAGACTCCGAAATTAACGGGCCAGCAGCCTAGCTTTGAAGTAAAACTATATCCAAGGCTTGTAACTTTTTTTGGCTAGCAGGTTGAATTTAAAACTTGCTTTCAAGTCCATTAAGCTATTCTGCATATCAGTGGCGTAGAGGCGCACTGTTTAACAAGACGTTACTGGATTGGCTGTTGCCATTGTATTGTGTCGATTGTATTCTTTGTTAGGGTTAGGGATCAGGCTAGGGAGTAGGGTTATCGTTAACCAGTTTTGGAATATCTGAAATGTGAATATTTCAGATACAAATTATGAAGTCACGTGGTCGTGACGTAATCCGTGAAAAGGTTACCAAAGGTTCACGTTTTGAGAATTCTTTTTCATGACAACACTCCAGCTTTAAACAGTGCACATCGCCCCGAAATTTCTTCTTTGGTTTGGTTTTAGTGGAGCAGGTCACCTTCAATTTTTCCATGGTGGATCACCGGCTTGCTTTCACCATCCTGTGAGAATTTAGGGAGTCGGGACTGGACTGTACTGGGGATCAATGACTAGTTGGACTAGAACACAGGCTAACTAAGCAGGAGATTATAATAAATCTCCATTTAGCATGTTTAGTATAGAATAGCTTACGATAACATCATCGTCATCGGCGACGTTTGGAATAGCCTTCCTGAAAGTATACTTTCAGTTGATACTGTTTTTCGATTTGAGACGGCTTTGGGTTCGCCAACTATAACTATTAAGCTGATCTGTGTGTTACGCAATTGGCTAGCATGGCGGTCACCCACCTGTCCATATCTTGTTATTGTTGCATCAGTTGGCGTCAGTACGGTACAGATGGTGAAGAAGATGCGGATATAGACCTGCTACCAATGAGGTTCCTAATGTATGCCAAAGGTGTCACACTTTTCGCTTGTCGTCAAATTTCGGGTATCTAGATATTTAAGTCAGAATTATCCAACATACCCCAAAACCCAGTTACAATTACGTGCTTTTTAAACAACATTTCGATCACAAAACAGAAGAATAACGTGTTGAATGCAATAAGGTTTCACTGACCTCATCAGATAAACAATATATTTCCACAAGATAAACACATTTACAGTGAATAAGTCTAAAACTCAGCAAGTCGTCAAAAATGTTAAAGATGGTGGCCTATCATGTTTAAACAAAAAGGTTACCTACCATGCCAATTTGGAGCAAAAGTTTTGGAGAAACGAACTTCAAAATTTGATTTGAGATAAATTATGGACAGCAAGACGACCAAAAAAAGGCTTCAACTGATCAAACGAACCACTGAGATGTTACCTGTTAAAAATTATTCCGAGCATTTCAATAACCTACAAGCATGCAACAATTTTGAATTAATCAAACGCACATGGGTAAAGGCCATATACCTAGTGTAACTTTAACTTTGAACGAGTCAAGAGCCTCACCAACTGTTTTATTTGCACCATAGTTGATCATAAAATGGCACCGTGAAATGACTTATCAACACATTTGTACGAGAAAATTTGAACGTCCATTTCACATGCTTTGAGTAGAGCAGTTCACCGCTCAATGCTCTTCATATCAATTTTCGCTCATCGCCATATTTTATTTTCTAGAAAGGCTGATTTGCACATTAGAAAAATCCCCGGTTATATTTAGGTGTCTTTTATATTATTATTATTATCGCAAAACACTAGAAACATAATATGTTAGATTAGCAATAGAGCTAATCAGATCAACCTCATCAGAGTCAACAATTCATTTTTTTCAAGAGAAACACATTTAAATTTAACTATTCTGAACGATAAAATATACCAAGTATGTTAAAGAGATGACCTTTCATATTGAAAGGAAAACTTAAAAAATAATGACAATTTTGAAAAGAAATGAAGAAGAACTTGAAAAGTGTCGAAACGACTTTGACTTCAAAAGAGAAAAAGAAAACAAGAAACTCTTGAAGAGGAGTAATGGCCAACAAGATTTCAGAAAATAAGCTCGAACTATAGTCGGAAAACCAACAAACCCTTAACAGTTAACACATTTTTTCCAGCATTTAAATAGCCTGTTAGCATAAAACAGATATGAACTTATCGTTCATAGATGGGGGCTTAACTAGAGTTCATATTTAACAGATCGTTTTTGTCTTTGGGCGCGAAAAGGGTCCCACCCATTAACTACCTATATGATATTTTGAAAATGCTTTAAAACGTCTTATTCAAACGACATAAAGATTTTTTACTAAGTTAGTAAAATATATGGTACTTAAATACATCTATCACATTGAAGAGCTGCGCTTACGTGTTTTGACACTTTCTTTCGAAAGTTTGGATTGTGTAGATATTGAAGAAATACGTTAATTAATTACAGCCTACAACACACACATTAATTAACTTTATGAAGGTAAACGTTAAAATGCCGCTCATGGTTTTACATATTAAAAGAGTTTGAACTTTGGAGGACTGTGTCAGCCGCCAAGAACTGAGACGCTCAGTGGATGGTAGTCAGGGTAACCCTGATGTCGAGGTCATGTTTCATTTGTTCAATAGGGTGCGGGATGTCCAAATGGCACTTGTCCTCGATATCACTTTTACCCCATGTAGATTTCAGGCAATAAGCGCAACTACATAAGTACACACCACGAGCTATCTGGTTGGAGAATATCATCAACATTGATGAATCCCCCTTGGTTCAGTGTTTGCTGTGCATTCATCAAACGCTGGAGCGTGCTCCTTGCGTAAGGTCGCATTTGTCGGAGGTAGTAGGCGTTGTTGACCCCATTCGCCTCCATTAAATTGTTGAAAGGATTGCATGGGTCCAAAAGAAGAGGGCGCTTTCTTCTGATATTTTCAGGGATGTCATATGAACTGTAAAACTCAGTCCAATAAATATGTAAGGAATCAGAAGATTCAAACAGCTCGAGGAAGTACCTAAACCCGGTCAAGAGGTCCTGACTGTACCTCGTCTGGTCGGCAGCGTGTGCCCCTAAATATTCCATGATGCTGGACCTAGGTTTCAAGCCTTCGATCGGCACATTAGAGCCCCAGTATTTGGCCAGACGAGATAAGGAATGGGAGTAAGAATCTCGTTCCTTTTCAAAAATGACCGAGACGCACGACAATGAAGTGCTGTAGCGATCTCTGTCCCGCTCCGAAATTCCTTGGACATAATTCAAAGCTGCACAATGTTGGGCTCTGGCTGTACGGTCCACCTTTGGATCGTGGCTTGATTCGGAAGGAATGAAACTCCTGGCCGGTAGCAAATCGACTTTGAGGTTATTGAAAGTGAAGTACACACCATACTCATTTTTCCTGCAAGAAGATGTAAATTGCTCAGTGACAATTGAGTAGAGTTCTTGTACAATATCGTAAAATGGGGGATTCCTTCCATTGATATAGACAATGATATCAACATCCATACTGCCCCGGATGGAAACCTTCTTTGCATAACTACCGAATGGGGTGATACGGTCAACGATTCCGCGTCCTCTGAAGTGGCTATGGACTGCGCGTGTTATTTTGTCCGTGTTTTCTGCCGCTCTCCTGACTTCAAGTTCACCAGGCGCCAGGTCCTGAGCAAACGACCTTAACTTAGCTTGTAGCGACATATTTCTGGAATGAAAGAAATAAGTGTTTTAACATGATGTTATAAGGGTAACAGTGTCGTAACAACATGGATCATGAGGCAACTGCCCCCTGGCTCAGAAAAATGGAACCAGTCAACTTTTCCAAAATTATAAAATTTCAATTTTTTTCCAATATATTAATTTAAAACCGGCAAGCCCGGCGCCTTGGGGGGTATATGAACTAGGTACCAATAACGAAGTATATCAGCATGAAGCGAGTCACCTGAGACCAGGGGGGTAGCCAAGATTTTCTTGTGAGGGGCAAAGTCGACTCATCGTCCCCAATCTTGACCGGCTGGACTATCTAAGCGGAGCGCCACCATCAGTTGGCGCGGAGCGTCACCATCAGTTGGCGCGGAGCGTACAAGAAAAATTTTGGTTTTAGAAACCCCTCAGATGGCAGGAAACGGCACTTCCCGAGTGTTTTATACTGCATGTTCCCAGCCTGGAAATATGGATCTCATTTCTGAAATTTCTCAGTTAGTGCAAAAAAAAAATCAATCTATGAAAAATGTTAATACATGTTTCTAAGCGGAGCTCTACCATCGATTGGCGCGGAGCGTACCAGGAAATTTTTGGCTTAACAAACCCCTCAGATGGCCGGAAACGGCACTTCCCGAGTGTTCTTAGCAAGAATATGCTCATCCCAACTTCGAAATTCTCCCCGCTTCTTAATTGGAGCACTTGACAAATATTGAGGGACTGAACATACCTTTAGCCCCCACTTTTTCATTTTTCATCGCCGCCACTGGGGTGCGGCATTTTCTTGAGGGAGAGAAGCGCCCAAGTGAGGAGCCGAGCGACCGAACGGGGAGGGGGTGTGGTTCTACCCCTCCTACCCCAAGGAGATTTTGCAATTTTACATCAAAATTGAGTGATCTGGTGAACACCTTAGCTGGAATTTTTGGACATTTTCAATCTTGTACCAATGTTTTCCTTATGCCCTCGAGAGTTAGTGTGTGGCTGTCAGACGAGTCAATGGGGCTCTAGGAAATTGTGTTACACTGAAACAAAACAGCTACTCATAAGGCTTACATTGGCTAAACCAGCGGAATTGACATTTTGCCCTGAAAAACGCCCAAACTCCATTTAAATTAAAAATAAAAAAAAAAAAAGGTCTGGGCGGGAGTAAGTGCGAACCCCCTGGCTACGGGCCTGTCTCCCTGGGTGGCCCCCTCCCCTTTTTGGAATTTTTTGCTTGTCTCGAAGAGCTTAGAAGCAATATGGTGCTATATTTTGTTCTTTTTGTACTAGATTCCAGTGTTCTCCACAGCTGTTTTAGAGGGGCGACACGCCCTCCTAGTGAAATTGGCCGCCCCTCCAAAACAGTTGCCGCTCTCCAAAAAATGCAGCTTCCATTTTTAGTCAGTTTGTTTAGTTCATTACACATATACAAGTCTTAACTAGAAAAATGTGTCTTCCCTCCAGGCTTGGCGCCAGGATTTGCCCGACGAAGGGCCACTCTCAGAACGGGGGAGGGGTAGGGTGGGTAGCGACCCCAAGCCCTGACAGCCAGGATGCCGTCGATGAGTTGGTGAGGGAGATTTGAAGAAAACCGTGCACTATACCTGCCATTGCGAGTCATATACGACATAAAATTTGTATGGGCAATTACACAGTAAACCAACACAGTTGCATCACATAAGGCCTTGGGTTAATTTCCATTCTATGATAATTTCATGTGTTTTATTATGTTCAAGGCGAATCTTTAGATGCACAGACATAGCCTAAAAATTTTCAGCTCACTTCCTCAATATTGGAAAAAAATCTACAGGGGTTCAATGGAAAATGTAACGGGCGAACATTGACATACAATAACGGGTGTAACATAATTGACATACAACATACAAAATGCTATTTTTCAGAAAGTACATAATGTGGATAGGTTTTGGTATTTTCCTAGGATGATATGTAGCAGTACTTCATAACAAACCAGGTGGAATCACCTTATGATCAATATGAAGCTCACGAGACTATAAGTTATAAATGTATGTCAATGTTACATCCGTTATGGAATTGTGTTCGCCCGTTATAAGAAATATGCTGAAACTCAAAAAGTTTGCCATATATATGGACCTTGCCAATAACTTATGTTGTAATGTGATGATGGTTGACAATTAACAAGGTAACATCAAAATATGATGAACCTTGCACTCATGAAGCATGTTTGAAAATATTTGACATACATTTATGTGATGCATGTGTATGTCAAACAATTATAAATTACCCTGAGAACATCATTAATTGGTGTTACCTTGTTTATTATCAATTATCAAAGACATAGTAACCTCTAGGTATATAAAGCAAGGACCGTATATGGTAAACTTGTTTTTATTCCTGCAGTTTATCAGCACTTTTTATAACGGGCGAACACAATTCTATAACGGGTGTAACATTGACATACACTTACAATTTATGGTTTCACGAGCTTAATATTGATCAAAGAGTGCCCCCAATGGGATAGTTATAAAGTAATGCTACATATTATCCTCAGAAAATACATAATAAACTTTCTCGATAACAGTCATTTCTATTTTGTATGTCAATGTGTTACACCCGTTATGTTTCTTGAATTATGTCAATGTTCACCCGTTATATTTTCCATAGGGCCTACACAGAAATATTTTTCAAAATTGAGGGAGCAAGTTGAAATTTTTTTAGGCTATCTCTGTACATCTAAGGATTAGCCCTGAACATAATAAAACATATGGAACTACTTAACAAAACAAAATATGCATATGTGCAATTGCCCATATGCTAGAGGAAGATATTTCCGCACTGATTTAACCGTGGAAAAGCGGGCGAAAATTTTTGGGTTAGCCTACACTAAAACTTACTAACTTATTAGTAACTAACTTACGTACTTATTTAATGCTTATATAGGTCAATTGTCCCGGCATTTGGGCCCTAGCAGGCACAACTTATAGAACTTCCTTCTTCGAGTCCGTGCCGCACGACTGACACAAGAGATTATAAACTAAGTTTAGCAAAATGAGATGAAATTCCCGACATGTACATTTATCCATTTATTCCACTCATCAATTTACTTGAAAAGATGGTAAGGGTTTGTACTTTATTAGCCCTAGGTACCGAACTGAGATCGAGTGGGCAAAGCGTACCGAACATTTTGGGTTTTATCTCAAAAATATTTCTTTTGAAAGCCAAAATAACTAAACCAACCATGGGAAGGCGACAGATTATTCCCGACAGGGGGCGGACCATGCCAGCGACCACAAGTTCCGACAGCCCCTATGTCTAGGGGGTGGTGAGAAGGGGGTATGAAGGAGCCTAACTATCCCATGTCATTGCAGCCTGGAGCACATTTTGCACAATATCACTTAAAGCCCGGTACACACCGCCACGACTACCTACGACGCGACAAGACTTCACCTGTCGTAGACAATCTGCATAAATCGTAGACATTCTGGCGCCTTCCTAAACCCACGAAAATACCATGTCACACCCACAGGCGTTTGAAGCGTTCTATTCATTTACTATACTAATATATATATACTAACAAGGTCGGACACTCACCACATGAAACCTAGGCCTAGGCCTACACACCGAAGGCACACCTTGGCCTACTTCGACATTTTTAGCCTTGCTGCAAGCCTTCAAAAACTTCGTGAGTCAGCGTAAGAAGTTCAAGGTGAACCTCAAACAGCATCTACCTGTTCCTCGGAGACAATTTTTCCCTTAATGTCACTTCGAAACGATAAAAATTACTACGGAAACTTTTTTGCAGGGTTCTGGGTCAACGCTTCTCAATCCCCTCACGCCAGTACTCTCCAGCACTTCCACAATGAGGTCTAAGTTTACGAATTGCGTTAAACTATTTTCTTGAATCCAACATACGATAGTTTTCCTTATTAACCGATTGAAAGTTTTTTAGGGAAATTGAATTTAAAAACAAGTTTTATTTTTCAGCTAAATCCAAATTTTCTTACGTGTTTATCGAAACTGTCGAACATTAGCAAAGTTTCCACAAAAGCTGGACATTTGGAATTACTATAAGTGGAAAGCACAACTGTTATGAACCAAGCGATAATAACCTGCGCAGCTGTTGATGCATTCTTTTTCGCTCTATGTATGCGGTAATACATAAAATATACCAAAGAGGTGCGAACGTGCAGGGTGCAGGCGTATAACGGATCTCTGGTTCCTAACAGCCATTTTTTCCACTTATTCCGAATTGTCTATTGGAGGAACTTTGCTGAATGATGTTCGACAGTTTCGATAAACAAGTTAGAAAATCTAGATTTAAATGGAAAACAGACATTAATATCAAATTTATTACTCATAAAAATCATTGAACCGGTTAATTAGGAAAAGTATCTTTGGATGCCAGGAAATTGTTAAACGTAATCCGTAAACTACGACCTCAATGTGGAAGTGCTGGAGAGTACTGGCGAGAGGGGATTGAGAAGCGTTGACCCAGAACCCTGCAAAAAAGTTTCCGTAGTAATTTTTATCGTTTCGAAGTGACATTGAGGGAAAAATTGTCTCCGAGGAACAAGTAGATGCTGTTTGAGGTTCACCTTGAACCTCTGACGCGTACTCACGAAGTCTTTGAAGGTTTGCAGCAAGGCTAAAAATGTCGAAGTAGGCCAAGGTGTGCCTTCTGTGTGTAGGTTTCATGTGTGGAGTGTCCGACCTTGTTAATATGTATATATTAGTATAGGTATATGAATAGAACGCTTCAAACGCCTGTGGTCACACCGCTCCGACACTAATCGATGGAGCGACGCTGCATGTGGCGCGCCATCAATCAGGCTATTCCAGGTTTGAGATTAAGGCCCTACAATAAATTTGAAATGGATTATCTTTTGGCCTCTGGGTCGCAATTAAGAAATTATTGGCGTGTACAGGCTCTAAAGAAGGCCTTTTACACTGTCCAAAGTTTGCGTATCGTGTCCTTTAAAGACACTGTATCGTGGCGCGAAACGGGGGCGGCACCATGTTTTTAAAATTGTTCTTTTCTCCTTCGCGCATCAAAAACTGTTACAGCGCCATCACCTTCCTTGGCCTTGAAAAATGTTCGTACAATCGAGGGAGCATGGAAGTACTAGATGGTACTCATTCGTGCTGACGTAGATTTCTGCGAGACATTTGCAAATACCACATAAAACGAACAATCGTCGGCAATAACAAGAAAAGTCGGCGAGGACAACTTTTCCCAAAATTAACAAGGCATTGACGGCCCGGCTTCCATGCAACGCTTTATCAACGTTTAATAAGGAGTAACTTGTGATGGTTAAAGCTGCGAGAAGGTAAGGAAAATAGATAAGAACAAATACGATGGCAATTAGTAGACATTGGCAGTAATTCTGCGAAAACCCCTTTGTTTGGAGATGTGTAGTATTACGTACGTGTATATGCCATATAAAATTGAACAGGGGAGCAATTTTCCCAAGATTATGGGCACAAATTCCCAAGGTCCGATACAATACAGCAACAAACAAATTCAACTGCCATCACGTTGCATGTGGATCCTTGTTATTTTGTTGAGTGTATAATTAATGCTACAGTATTTTCTACCAGGATACACCTTCAAATTAAGGCTGATATATCTTATACAGCTGTGAAATGGGACAAAATGTTAGTCATTGCCAGTATGAAATTACTTCAAGCACACCTCTTTGGCCTACAATTGAGTTACATAATGTTTTAGTAAAATATATCCAACAATTAGAAGGTTCTAGCTACCCCTTGTCAAGCTATGTTTGCCACTGCTAGACTTCTTAAATTAAGCTAAGATAGCTAAGATCTTTAGCTCATCAAAAAGCAGACAAACTTTTGTTGGTAAGAGACTAACCCTGTCAAGTAGCTGTCATGTTTAATAAGTCAGAACAATTGCAGTGCATTCAACTGCATGTTGTAATGAAAGCATTTTCTGCCTACTGCATCTTCTGAATTTGTCAATGGAAGAACATTCACTTATTGCAAAGGTTACTCTCTCATAACTAATCGACCTGGTGATGAGTGTCCATATTTTTTTAAACTGATTCCCGTCACAAGCTAGGGTACATCTCTCATGTTTCATATGATATTTTGCATTTTAATTAACATCATATGAACTTAACATCATATGAATCAAGGCCTATGTGTCATTCATGTAACAGCTCAGTAGCCTCTACCTGTCACAAGAATCTTCAACATGGCTATATGTACAGAGCATGAAGTAAATTAAAATATCATATACCAGAGTAAACTAATCTTCATGTCTACAACATTTTTCTTGAACAGTCTCCTGAAACTAAAAAGTTGTTACTACATGTGACATAACTTATTTATATTGTGTTCTTCTTTGTTTCCTTGAAGGTACTAGCACTACAGGAACTGCATCAACTTTTCTGGAGAAAGAATCACCTACAATACCTATACTATATGGCAGAACTCATGCATGGGAACCTACCATTATCTTCTTGTTAGGCTGGAAGGAAAATGTCTTCTCTTTAAAGAAGAAAGTGCAGGCCAGGTCTGTACGATGGCTTTGAGAACTACATCTCCACTGCAAGCTGATTGCCTAGAGAATTCAACTATTGAAACTTGCTTCGTATGTGTACTTACTTAATGCAATATTCTGAGACTGGGGAGGCAACCGGTGTCATCTTGTTAGGATACAGTGACAGGAGTGCAAGTATAGGGGTGGAAAAACCAGAATTTCATTGAAATGGGAATTGCATATCATAATATCAGTAACAAAAAATGTACTTGTAGACCCAAACTATCCTGCAATATATATCATGAAAGTTGCATGTAAGCCTCGAATTCCTACATTTTAAAAACTTCATTTCCAAAGGTGGTAGCAGTTTTCATATCACTTGAAATCTAACTTCTTTTTTGGAAAAACACCGTAAGTTTTTGTACCATTTTTGAAGTGAATTCATAACTGCATGCAAATAGAAGAGTTATGTTTTGTTTGGGAATTAATCATAGTGTCTATTATTATAAAAAAAAATAAGAGCTTTCCACTGTCCTGCTTGTTGATCAAGAAATGTAGAATGGCATGTTGATGGGAAATTTTAAGTGTAAAACAATAAAGTGAAACAGCTGGTACAAGATTCCAGTAAGAATATGGTACTCTACCTGATTTTCATCTTTTCTTTTATGTAATATTTCTGTCAATTGACTTTTTAGGAATTCCAGTAATTATTATAATTTTGTCAAAAATCTTTTAATATTACTATGAGGTATGAGTGAATTACATGTTTGTACCTTTATGTATGCCTTGAAGACTAGTTGGGTCAGTCTATTCACTTACAGAGGTAGATCAGAAAAATGATGGGGTATTTACAGGATGTAGAACAATCTATTTACAGTGGTTTACAGCAGTAATGGTAGTGTTATAAATTGCATTCACTGGAGCAAGGACCTGTAGTACAGATGTATAGCCTACCTACCATATCTTTTGAATGAGAATAATGTCTGTTAATGACAATGGCAGTTTTGATAATTTTGAGTTTGCAATTAATGAGCCCTTCATTCTCATATAGAATCAAGCATGCACCTAGCATATTTCATTAGCATTCTGGACCAAAATGAGGGGGGGGGGAGGGGGAGAAAGGAGGAGGTGATACTGACCATGCACACAGCTGTCCTGCAGGTTGAAAGGCTGACAAGAACTCCTACTTCTCCAACATCCCTAGAAAATGTATTGCCCAACTTTCAATAGATCACATTCTGCTTTTTCTGAAGGGCAGCAAGGTTCTACATAGTTTTCAGACTTCAATAAGGATCACAATGAAGCCCTATTTTAAAAGCTGTGTTCTACACACTCTAGTACCTTCTCCAATTTAAACAAGAACACCAGCCTAGTGCACCTCTGCAGTTGAACTTCAGCAAAGCTGCACTGAGTTTCAAAAGTCTACAATTACATACTTCATTCTTAGTGGGGACTTCTGGGTAGCAGTAGGGTGGACCTTGGTGGACAATGCACAGGGGTCCATGGAGAATTCAAACACCTCAGAGCTTGTGTGTGCAAGGTTTCATTCCTATCCAATACTCCCACCCCCACCCATGAATATTGGAGCTAGAGGCTTTTAGAAAAATGAATTTGGGCACCCCTTTGCAGTTTAGCTTCCCCATGCATCTAGAAGGCCTCTTGTTATGCCATTGATTGAGTACACAATTACCAGTACCATACCCAAAAAACATTTATCAATAAGAGTGGAGTAATTGTTTCAATTCATATCCAAATTTAACCAATTGGTACTGATCTTCATGTATAAAGTGCTATATATTCCTAACTATCTTTGTGGATATGCTACATTTCCTTCAAGTATAGTGGTGCTGTTTGTAAGCAAGGGCATATACTGTATGCATGCAATTTGCACAAATAAATTTTCTCCTTCTTATAGCAACAACTTAATTCTGCATCATAGCAAAATCATTCTACGTCTAAATGTACAAGTCCCTCCATACAGTAACTAACAGCAAACAATGATGGATACTAGGACATATATGAGACCCATCGAAGCAGTACCACAGTCTCCAATTAAAGAGGCACCATGGCATGCACCAGCATGCACCTTTAAAAGGCTGGTTAAATGGCACTCAGGTGTGGACACATAAAGTACTGCACAATATCATAAATAAACAAGCTTGTGTTTGGTGTAGGATTAAACCAAATTAGTGGAAGAGAGCTGATAAAAGAGTTCTCATGGAATGCTCAATACTAGAATTAAATGAATTAAAATTTTTATTCAAGTCATATTTGGTCCTTGGGATGTTGGCATAACGTACATGAATGTGGCAACACAAACCCAAAGTATGTCATGACTGAACCTGAAGGAAGTACTGATCAAGGAGTGATGTCAATGTTTCAGCACAGATGGGCAATGCTTACAGTAGCAAGTCCTGATTTTACAATTGCTCTTATTCAAAATGAAACAAAGGGATTTGGTTTTACCTCATTAATAGAAAATGTCAAGATTGAAAAATTTCTGTGTCCCACTAACCATGGCGAGGGCTCCAAACATGACGATAGCTAGGAAATGTGTATTTTCAGCACAAATAAAATTTACATTGGAAATTAAATGTTTGTCTATAAAAAAAAAATTCTTCCAAATTTTCAACAATTCTTGGCAAGGAACTTCCCATTTTGCTGGTTTTTCCACCCTTGCTCATGGCATATTCAAATCTAAGAAAAGAAATATTTTGATCATTTGTAAAAAAAAGTTTTAGAAAACACATTTGATCAGTGCAAGTGTAGGATATGAAACACAAGCTTGCTCCAAGTTCACAAAAATTGAATTAAAAATCTGATAACTTTACTTGCATATATTTTGAGTATCCCAAGAATTGAGTTCAGAATTTTTAGCGCAACATTCTACTTCACCGTATTAAACATAAATTTATTTGAAACATTCTTTTACAGGATATCTTTTAAATGAGAATTAGGGTCTACTTCTGGAGGTAGATTATTCAAGCTAGGCCAAGTCCTCTCACTACTTCCTACATTCTCCCAACTTGGTTAATTCTAGCTACCCACAGCTGTTTAAAACTTTTCATTGTGCAGACACAATCCTGGTCTACTGTTTGAAGGGTATATCATCATAGTGAGCATACAAAACCCTGTTGAATCAGACTGCACTCTCTGTCGGAATATAAGCCACTCTGCATTCTTGAATTTGATATCACAGATCAGGATGATGCATGAGTATTTCTTACACAGTACAGTTACTACAAATAAATAAACTATAATTATCAATCTGAGTATCCTGAACATGCAGTTTCAAACTTCCACTTCCTTTGGCATACCAACGTCTCTATTAAACAAAGGACTTAAACACCTTTAGAAGGGTTTCTGCCATCATTGAAAATCTGAAAAGTCATGAAATTTGAAAAAAATATTTGCCAGGGCCTGGTAAAGTTTTCCAATTCAAAAAATTGTGTTAACTAAGTCATAAGAAATTCATGGAAATTTTCACAAATTGTCATTACTTGATGTGTAACAGCCCCCCCAAAAAGTTGTGCAATTTCTTTTAATATTTGGTCCTGGAAAAGTGAAAATTTATTTTCCAGAAATGTGGAAACCCTGCTTCAACTTACGATTCATTTGAAGCTTACAAAAGACACATGTTCCACTGAGTGCACCCAAAATTGTTCCTAAATTCTTGTTGTCTTTATTATGCATGATATGATAGTCCCATTAGTTCTTTCATGCTGTTTAGTAACTGGAATAAAATTCAGACCTAAAGTTTCAGGTAAAGCTGATGTTATAACATATAAATGAAAGGCTTCAATACAGTTACAAGTTGGTTGGCAATACTGTTCCAGTATCACACCATCTTCCTATTCACAAAACTTCATTCACAAAACACATCTGGCCAAGAAAAATTGCTTTTGTGATGTAAACCATAAAAATGGCAACCAATCTTTCCAGTATTGATGTGGTTTTCTGGGTTCTGCCAGGATACTCAGAATCATGCATAACTCCATACTTGGGAAGCATCAACCAGGTGCCTTTTACACCCCCATTGTAGCTGAGATTTTGAATCTTCAGTCCAGTTGACCGTGACACTGTAAATGACTAGCATATGCAAAGGTGAACTTGACAACTTTGGGTGGATCCTTGGGCTGGTCCTCCTGTGCTAAAAAAAAACAGAATAATTTATGAAATGCCCCCAGAAATATTTTTTCTCTGTTTTGTTTTGTTCCCTTGCTTACTTGAAATTTTTCTGGATTGCTTAATAATCTGCATTGGTACTTCTCCAAATTAAATGTAATAAGCAGGCTCAGCTGGACCTGGAAATGTATGAAAAACACTTATAATTTTTTTTCTTTATTCTCCTTGTCACAAATTCCAAAAAGATGAAATTGTTCTCATATTTCTCACTTTCTTGAAGAGAGAGCTACTCATAAAAGATTTCTTTCAAACTTGTGGTGCCAAAACTTGCTTAACTGGACAAGGCCAGAGCTTCAGAGGTGAGGTTGGTATTACTGTCAGTAGGTCTTGGAACTGGGGATAGGCATACTACCATTCTGGAAATATTTTGAGCAGAATCCAGATCAAAATGGAAATTCAAAAGATGTAACAAAAACTTGATATTTTTCCATCAGGTACAAGGTTTCTCTTTCAAAGAAACTGAATTCAATGCATAGTGAATTTACCTAGATAGTCTACTTTCATGTTTAGACTTGACTGCTTCCTCCCACATGATATTGTCTGCCTCTGCCTCATCAGTTTCATTTTCATTTTGGCAATCCAGGAAATCTTCAACTGAACTGTTGACAAAATAGATTGTAATGCACTTAGACCTGTACTTCATGTCACCTCTTGTCCAAGCAGGCAACAATAATGCAAAGTTCGGAAACTACATTTTATCCTTTATATCATATTTTGAAGATGAATGAAGAAACAAACTGACAAATGGCAAAAAAATTTGCAACTTGTGTAAAGGTATTTTTTATCCATGGATGTGTTTATGCCAAATGCAAATAGTGAATGTTCCTACCATGCAGTTTCATGATACTGTTTCAATCTAGAGATATCTCAGATCCTCTTTTCTGCCCTTTGATATCAAATCATGATCAATGAAAAGCTTAAAGGGCAAGTGCAGTCTCCCCAACTTGAAGTAGTGTAGTACACCATCCCTCAGGCTGTTTCATGATTGGCTCTTCACAGTCATGTGCCATTTTTGGGGGAGTCACTGCTTGGTTTTCCTATAATATGTAATATTGAAGTCCTAAAAAATTATTAAAAATACTTTTAAGAAATTAAGAGAAGTGAAAAGAAAATTGTGAGCTTTAGCCTTTGCTTCAAAATACAGTAAGTTTGGGATGACTGTTCTTGCCTTTCAATGTGGAAAACTGACAACAGCAGTCATGTACATTGGAGTAGTATGGTTAAAATGGGAAGACCCAGTGATTGCATCTGCCAGGACTGAGCCTATATACCACATTAAAAAATTACAAAACAAATTCTGTTTAACAAAGGATTTTTTTCTTTCCTGGTCAGCTTTTTGATGTTAATATCCAACATTTCGAAAGCATGTTGGAAAACACGTATATGTTTTGCAAGCATGTGACTGCATTTGAAAATGGTCAATCAGTTATCACTAGAAAAAAAACTTGCATTTTCAGAGTTAACACCCAAAGAAACAGATTGGGTAGTATCTTGTTGGAATAATAGATAAAATAAGTAATAATACAAAAACATAGGACCTAATAAATCCATTTTGAAATGATTAGAGTAGCCTAGCTAGGTTACAAAATAAAAGGAAATATAACTACTGTGAGTAGAAGAGAGATGCATGTATCTGACAGTCAAGCTACAGTATGGTGCTGTACTTCAGAAGAAATGCTTACTGTCATGAAAAAGTCAAAGCTTTCGAACTTTATGAACAATTACAGTAAGTATAGCACCCTCTTCTCACACTGTGACAAAGACATCACACTTCCACTGCAGAAAGACAAGGAAAGACTACATGGCATCCAATACCCCATCCCTTTTTGTTTAGGTAGAGGGCAAAACAATTCAGCTAAAATCTTGAATGACCCTTTGTGTTTTGGCAATTTATTTTGCCATAAGTGTTCAGTAAAACCAGGAGTGCCAGAGAGGTGCTAAGGGGAGCGAGGTGGGACAGGGGATGCATCTGAAGGTTATGATGGATGGTCCCCACTGTATATAGGAAACATTTTCCATTCTTTTCAAGGGAGCATAGATGGGTATGTTATTTATTGTCCAGAAAGTGGCAAGTAATTCCAATGGTGTATTTCCTTCTAATTCTTGAAGGAAATGCAATTGTCCTTTAATAAAAACCACAAAACTTGAAATTTAATTTTGAAATCCAAATCAACATTGAATTTTAATTCCAAATATTCAATTTTTGTTTCATTACATTTTATTCAAAATAATTCCCAGACAAATATCTGGGTTTGGCCATAGATTTGGGCTGCTTGTGCCTCTTATGAAGGATTTCATCATTCCCTTGGAAAGAGACTGCATGGCACCATGCCAGCCAGATGTTGTGACTTCTTATATACAGCACGTACTACAATGCTATAATCATGGGTGAAAAGAGTTGTGAAGCTGAGAAGCTCCTTCCCAGGAAATCTGGACATCTGGAAGGAAATTTCCCTTTTCTGTTCATGACTGAATGCAGGGAGAATTGTGGGAAATTTTACTCTCTTCCTGGGAAATAATGCAACTCCCTTCCTGGGAAATAAACCTTTTTTCCAGCCCTGGCTGTAATACATGTTGTAGTTAGTTAGATGGAGTTTTACGGCCCAGTTTCCAACCTACTGGTTCAAGTCGAACCGGCCACGGCCTTTTTTCCAGTTGTGGCTCACTGGCTTGTTTTCCCTACCCCACTGCTTACACGGAGCATCGATCACGCAAAATGGCAGTAGGTTCCTTTTTAAGAGTCTTTGGTATGACTCGACCTGAGAAGTGAACCCGGGCCTTCCGCGTAAGAGGTGGATGCTCTATTGTTAGACCAAACACACCATCTGTGTAATACATGTTGTATAAGGGAATCGTGCATGTATATAGAACATGCATGATGTTTGTCTGAACTCAATGAAAGTGCAGATAGTCTTGGGCAATAACTATTGGTTTGAACTGGTTGAACAGCCATTTGCAATCCTCCCTGTGTTTGGCTTCCATAATTAACTGTATAGTTGCTGTTGAGGGACAAACTGGCTCTAAAATACTGTCATAGTGGCCCTTGACAGGAGTAGATTTCAATGCTGCAATTCAATGGATCGGAATATCATATTAAATTTACAGCTGGTGATGCAAGTTTGCAGCACAGGATGAACTGTGTGGATGATGTTCAATTATTATAACCACACTTCTAATTACTGTCAACTTGATAATAGGGCAAGGTTTGTTTTTAAGGAGGTATCTCACAATTTTCTTCTCATTCCATAATATTGGATACTCAGGCAAACCAAGCAATTAAGTTAATTTCACATTTAAGGAAAGAATATATTGTCACCTGACTCTATAGCCAATCATTAAACAGGGCAGTCTAACTACTGTACACTACTGTACTTTATACTGGGGTGACTGCTCTTGTCTTCAATAAAGGGAGCACATCATATCAACATAGCAACTAGCCCAATTTGCAAATGTAAACTATTCAAGCACATGACATTCAACCTTATAATTCTGAAAATGTTGGCAATGTCAAAACATTACCATTGTGGGTATACCATCTAACATTGTGCAATTGGGAGAAAATAATGTTCACTCAGGCTTTGTGGACAACTAATTGATACTGCAACTCTACATCATTATCAAACAAGATATTGGGTAAAGGCCTAGCAATGCTCATAAACTGTGCAATATTTTAGTAAAGATGAGATTTAAGTATACCCAACAGGAACATTGCGTCAGTCAACTCAAAAAGAAGTTCAAAGTTAAAATTTACTTTCAAGTACTGTTCAAGTGCAAGTTAGTTTTCCCTTTAGTCACCTCTTACAGTAGGCAGGAAACAAGCTTTGCCCCTGGAAGCTCTGAGGTTTTAGCATACTGTATCTCTGAATGAAAAATGTAGTCTCTGGAGGGATATGTAATTTAAATTCTTTTCAGTCAACCCAAACCCAACTCCTTTCTGACCAGCTAACATTTGGAGAAGGGGGGAGTGAGGGGGCCCAAGGACAAAATCTAGGGAGGGCAAATGCCCCCTCTTGCCCCAACATAAAGCCACCACTCACTCACGGCATGGTACTAATTAAAGCCACTAAAACATTACGTGCAATTCTGAACAGCACGAGGTAGATCTGTTTTGTGCTATAGTGTTGTGAAACCATGGAAGTACTACCTGGAAGTTAGCTGGGAAAACATGCTTTTGGAGATTGAAAGACTTGTTTTGATACATCCTGCAGTTATTTTCACTCACCTATGGGTGTAACAGCTAGCAACTGTACCTGAGGTTGGTCATCCACTAATTGGCTCTGTCTGTATGGCAGGTACTGCATGTACAGTACTTTGAAGAACACCTGAAAAGTAAACCAAGACTATTTGCAATGAAACAGTATTTAATTTTAGGGAAGAGTGTGCAAGTATATCTGACTTCCATGATTTCAAATCACATGCCCCTCAATAATTAAGGGGTGGTGTCAAAATTGGTTGTTATAAGAGTCATAATCATGATGATTGATGATGATGTGAAAACATAGGCCCCATTAAAACAGAAGGGGACAAGGGGGGGGATTACAATCTATTCTGTCTAAAGGGAATTTTAAATCCACCTGCCAATTACCAGTGGCATCAGCAGTGGCCCTAAGTTTTTCAATGACAAACTATTCTTTTTACCAAGGAAAATATGCAGAAAATATGCCTCTTAGTTGGTGGCAAATTGTATATGAGCATATAAGCAGAATTCAGATTTTATTGGAGGCTGGTGACCCCCAATGCCCTGGTGTATGCTTGGTTTGTTAATTGATGTTAATCCCCTCTTTCTCAAAATCCTGGATCTGCGACTGAGCCCAAAGTCTGCAGATCCAGGTCTTCTTAGGTGACTGATGAAGGCCTAGCTAACTTTCTATACTATAGCATTGTTCCACATGGGGGGAAATATATGGCCAGGTCGAAAACGTGGAAACCGCGGAAATGTTCAAATACCAATTACCGTCAAAAAGAAGTTCCTCGGTTTCCCTTCTAATGTGTGAAAAAGTGGGGTTTTGTAACAAATCATTGCACTGCAATTGCAAAATAAAAATCCAAATGGAAGGGGGGTTTAACCGATCGGATGGGGGAGGGAGCGCACAGGGGGCGCCCACTTTGCTATTGTTTGCGTTTTCGAACTGGACCTATAGCTAATTCGAAAACGTGGAAAACGCGGAAATTTATTATTATTATTATTATTATTATTTTATTTTTCCCTTCCAATATATGTGAAAATGGGATTTTGATATCAAATTATTACTTTCAATGCAGTCTCCAATCAAAAATCTGAAAGGGGCGTTTTACCGGTCGGATGGGGGTGGGGCTGCCTCGTGCGCCCATTTTGCTACATACCCCCTTGTAAACACTCTTTGTGAAGACGGTTCAAAATTCCTACAACTAGTCTCTTTATAAAATTATCTGCTGCAGTGCACGTTGAACGTGTATGTGATTTTCCATATATGGGCGATGTACGTTCTTGAAAACCTAGGCCTAAATATGGGGCCTTACCTTACAATAGGAAGACAGTTGCCTTACAACTCTTTTAACCACATACCTGGCAAACCACTGGCACTTGGATGGGGACCCTTACCCTTACCATGAATGAATGCTTATATAGCATTCAATAAGCATTCATTTTGCCTTCTGAATGCATCTTTTAGCATTCGAAGGCCTAAATTATAAGCAGTCAGTGAGTTGAATGCTTATTTTCTTCCTCAAATGAAGTCTTCCTTGCATTATGAATACGCCTTCATAAAGCCTACCAAACCTTCAGTTACTGTTTGAATGCATTAATTAGTTTTTTAATGTTTTGGAATGCATTCACACATGAATGTGAATGCTTAGTTAAGTCTTCAGATATATGAATGCTCATCAAAGCCTTCATTTCCTTTTTTGCAAAGCATACAACTAGTATCAATTACTACAAATGCAGCTGGAGATCACTCAAGCATAAGCAAAGTTACAGAAATCAATATGGCACCTTGATCCTGCCCACATGGTTGCACCAGGTAATCTTCATTTATACTACAAATCTGACATGCTCTGGCTTACAGACTGTTGTTCTCATCAAGTCTCTTTGGCAAATAACTGATCCAGCAAAGCTAAGCACTTACTCATTGTCAAGTGGACTGTAGGCTAATGAAACAGCTAGGATCATCTAAGTGATAGCATATTGTAGGCCTATGCTTGATATAGTTTTGTGATGACAATATTGGGGAAAGTGCAAACTCCGTGCCGGGCCTTCTGAGAGATCATAAGTGTAAACTAAGATGGGGCATGTATATGAGCAAACCAGGGGCATAGTCAGATTTTTCAAGAGTAGTGCGGCTTATTCTGAGGTTACGATTTTGATGAATTGGTAAATATACTGCTGATCACTTCTGCTGAAACCATGTGCTGGCTCGTCATAAGTTTTACTAGGCATAGAGCTACTAATATAATTGAGTCCAAACGTTAGGCCTATGCATGTACATATGCTAAACACGCATGTGGGGTATGTGGATCACTAACGAAACCGCAATCCTGTCTACTTTTTACCATCAGTAACTGAACAAACACATTTCACTTACCTTTGGGCATGATCTGTGAGCAGATGTTTCGCAAAATCGCCGTTATAAACAGGAGACTTGCCATTCCCAATCAATGAACCTGCTTTTCTGCGGCGATCTAGGTGTACTGTAACAAGTTAGGGCCTATTCCGCGTGAGAATGGGAAAGGGAACTCCGACTTCGATTTGCTACTGTACTTTTCTCGTTTGATTTCTCCTTCTCGTGACAACATTTAATGGTCCTCCCGCGCTATTGCTACAGCCTGGTGCAAACGCTGTCCTTCGAATTTCTTTTTTCTTTCTGAACAGGAAGACATTTTGCTGTCGTAAGACTAAGACTAGCCCCTTCGCTTCGACCAATATCGCAAGTTCAATGCAGGTTTCCTAGGCCAGGTCGTCTTTTTAGAAATTCCCAAGATCATGTCCCGAATAACAACGTACAGCCCCTCAACGTTGAACTACAGTAATAATAGCCTATAAAGCCCGGTTCACACCACCACGACGACCCAAGACACGACGGCGACCACCCAACGCGTCGGCTGGGGTATGGGCGGTGTGAACACTCCCACGACTACGATTCCGTCGGGTCGTATGCCGTCGGCAAGATTAAACATGTTCAATCGTAGTCGGGTCTAGGCGGTACCCGTTGTGTTGGTGTGAACTCGTCTTCGACGCGACAAGCAGGCCTCATGCGGTTTGTCCAATCAGAGCGCAGCATTCACCCATGGTACACAGTTCCAGTTACGGCATGTTTTTATTGCGCAACACCGAGAGCAGGTATTATCAGGATTTTAGTTGATGCAAACTTCTGCGTGCTCGGAAAACGAACGCACTTATAAAAGTGCGTCACTTGAAGATACTTTGCACAGAAAAAGACGGAACAAGTCCGTTCACTTCAAACCAGTCATTGTGCGTTCATGTTCAAGCATTTACGTAGGCTTAGAATACCGAGCCAATTAGAAAATACTTCCTTTTAAGGGGAATATTTTTCTTTCTATATTTATTTTCAAAATAACAAGTGTTAATACCTTTGTAAGACATTCGTTCGCCTACGAAGGCTGGCAGATAAATCTGCAATAGCCGACATGTATTCATCCTCTTGCATGTGGGCACAAGCGTGCTGGGTGGAAACTGCTGTCAGAGCAGGGAGGTGTTAGAGGTCCTAACACCTCCCTGGTCAGGGAGTAGCACCGTAGTCTTCTTGAGCTTCTTTTTTCGCCTTATGTTTTTTGAAGAATCTTTTTGCCTCTTTTTGAGCGGAACTCCAACTGGTGCGGGGAGGTGCGTCCGCACGCACCCCCTCCTCCAGCCTACGTCCCAGGGAAATCACAGCGCTTAAGAGAAGCAAGCCAATGAGCCACAGCTGGAAAAAAAGGCCGTGGCCAGCCCGACTTGGGCAGTTCGGTTAGAAACTGAGCCGTTAAAGCCCATCTAACTAACTAATTCATATACCGAGTTCAATCTTTTAAAGTACACGATACGCAAACTTTGGACAGTGTAAAAGGCCTACTGTAGAGCCTGTACACGCCAATAATTTCTTAATTGCGACCCAGAGGCCAAACAATGAACCATTTCAAATTTATTGTAGGGCCTAAATCTCAAACCTGGAATAGCCTGATTGATGGCGCGCCACGAGCAGCGTCGCTCCATCGATTAGTGTCGGAGCGGTGTGACATGGTATTTTCGTGGGTTTAGGAAGGCGCCAGAATGTCTACGATTTATGCAGATTGTCTACGACAGGTGAAGTCTTGTCGCGTCGTAGGTAGTCGTGGCGGTGTGTACCGGGCTTAAGAGCATCGAAGTCAAACTGATGATTAATTCATTACAACACAAAAACAATTAAGCCGGAAATTTAATACAAGCCACCTTGGCATTCTTCTTAGGAATTATTCACATATTTCATAACTAATTGATAAGTTGATAAGCTCAAGAAGACTACGGTGCTACTACCTGACCAGGGAGGTGTTAGGACCTCTAACACCTCCCTGCTCTGACCGTCGTCTCTACCCAGCACGCAGGCTTGTGCCTACATGCAAGAGGATGAATACAAGTCGGCTATTGCAGATTTATCTGCCAGCCTTCGTAGGCGAACGAATGTCTTACAAAGATATTAACACTTGTTATTTTGAAAATAAATATAGAAAGAAAAATATTCCCCTTAAAAAGGAAGTAATTTCTAATTGGCTCGGTATTCTAGGCCTACGGAAATGCTTGAACATGAACGCACAATGACTGGTTTGAAGTTAACGGACTTTTTCCGTCTTTTTCTGTCCAAAGTATCTTCAAGTGACGCACTTTTATAAGTGCATTCGTTTTCCGAGCACGCAGAAGTTTGCATCAACTAAAATCCTGATAATACCTGCTCTCGGTGTTGCGCAATAAAAAACATGCCGTAACTGGAACTGTGTACCATGGGTGAATGCTGCGCTCTGATTGGACAAACCGCATGAGGCCTGTTTGTCGCGTCGAAGACGAGTTCACACCAACACAACGAGTACCGCCTAGACCCGACTACGATTGAACATGTTTAATCTTGCCGACGGCATACGACCCGACGGAATCGTAGTCGTGGGAGTGTTCACACCGCCCATACCCCAGCCGACGCGTTGGGTGGTCGCCGTCGTGTCTTGGGTCGTCGTGGCGGTGTGAACCGGGCTTGACAAAAATAACATAGCCTATGTAATCATTAAGAACAAAAAATAAGAAACTGTAGGGGTTGTAGACCGTATCTGGGATAACATACATTGCGTCAAAACCACCTGGAATACCCGATAAAATAGCCAAACTATGCTCCGTGAGTCACTCACCAACTGACCTATCGCATGACACACACAAGAGAACAGCAACTAGGCTTTGTGATATGAGATGAAATTTACGACCTCTACATAACCTGTGTACTCTGCCTACCTGTTACTTGGTAAGGTTGACAGGACTTACACTCTCTAGATATGTGGAATGGAAGTATTGAAAAAACTGAAGTGAGATTTACAGCGCGCGTAGCGCGCCGAAAATTTGGGGTTCTTATTAGGGAAAATGTCCCTTGAGAGCAAAAAACAGGTAAACCATCGTGGAGACTAGTCGCCGTCGGGGACTGCATACTTTATCGTAACGACTAAGAGCCCTCCCCCGAAAAACTGGAAAAAATGCCCCCGATTCCCTCCCTACTCTTGCCGTTTATATTTTTTTATTTATTTTTTTGGGCTCACCTTCATTTTTTTAACATCGCCCATCGCGTCCGCAAAATTTCTGTGGGGAGGGGGGACACTCTGCCCCCTGCCCCCCGCTGGCTAAGCTAGTGCCTGAGATTTTCAGATTTGTCAGTCTGCTGTGATCCATCCGTTGCTGGTAGGTAAATGGCGGCCATGTTTTAGTAAGCATCATTATGTTTGATAATAAAACTTTGATAGTCTAGAACCTCCTATCAAAACGTATAAGGTGTCATATAAAAGACAATTTAATTTCTTATAAAATGGTTACAAATCTCAAGATAATATCTTGAAACTTTCTAAAAATTTTTCTTATAAATAGGTACCATTGTGTCAAAATAATAAGATTATTGCTTTTTAAAAACGAAAGTTAGTCTTTCAAAGTTAACAGGTCGAAAATTTCAGGAAATAGAATTTTGTACCGAAAATAGTGTTTCGCCCTGTTCTCATTTCGCATCATGCTCAAATAGTGCGACTGATAAGGCCCAAATACAACCAATATTGTACACTTTGGGTTTTAAGCATAACATTTAGGACTGTGATTATAAGATATATGATTGTGTTGATTTTCAGACATCTTGTATCAAATCCAAGATGACCGTCATCGGTCAATGCACTTTTGGTCCATTTTTCTTGAATTCCAGCATTTAATGTTCATTTTCGATTAGAACAATTGCGATATTTGGTCAAATGGCACCAGAAGATACAAGCCAGGAAAAGGGTACTCTTTTTTAATACACATAGCTTGTGAATCAAGTTGGCGGCCTGGGGTCAATGTACTATATTCTCCTTATATCTATCTTTGATTCAGAATTTTCGATCAAGAAAGAAATGGCTACTATTTTGTTTGTGCACTGGAATGCAATCTTCAGCAGTCCTAAACTTCGTAAAGTACATTGACTTAGGCACTCACATCACTCCACCACCCCACCCCTTTCCTCGACAGTTGCTTGAACGTTGGATTCGGCTGTAGGCTGTTTGTTCATGTGCTACCACTAAAAATCATGAAGCAAAAGTCCGAACATACCAGCCAGTAGACAACGGTACGAAAAAGCCTTTCTTTTCTTGTGGGAGTATGCATGACGTTTCATGACGTCATAGCTTATTAATACGTAATTAGATAAAACTTGCCATTTTCGAGGGCTTATATATCAGTTATTAGGTTGTTTTAAAGTAAACCAATGGCTGAATTTTACTAATACGAAATGCGAAAATCAAATTCTGCCAATTACAGGTAACTTCAAGCATTGCAAAGTGCATTTTGGCCAAATTTTGGAAAAATTACGTAGCTGCATCTGAACTGTTCAGAAAATTCGATTTTTGTTATTTAATCGCGCTATTTCCAATTTTAAAAACTTGCATATTCGATGAAAAATTTCTTAAGCTACAATTTTAAATAAACTGCTTTTTTAACCATTCTTTAACGAAGTCAAGTTCACGGCAAATACAGGGCGATTCGCTGACCAGTGGCTTCGTGAACAAGAACCTCCCCACTGTTCTCCATTGTACTGCACGTACTGATTGTGCGAAATAATTCGATGCGTAGAGTATATCACGAGTGTACGTTGAGTCAACCGGTACCATAAGTCGGTCATTTTCGTAATAATCAAATGTGGGGATTACACTTGTTTCATGACCGACTCAAGGTGGCCCTTGGCTACGTAATATCCATTGTATAAAATATAAATTTAAAAGAAGATATGTGATTTTATTTCAATCAAGGGGTACATCATAAATGTAAACATGCTAGTAAAGGTTCCATAGACTGCAGACTTTGTTCAAAATAATGAACTAACAGCAAATATCTGCATGATTTCTAGTAAGCAGCTGGCAGAACTGTGTCATTGACTGATCTTACTCAGTAGAGAGTAATTAGGCCCTGATAGGTAGAACTCTCAGGCCAGTTAGCATGTTTCATCCTTTTTGTTTTGGGAGGGGGTATTAAGTGTAGTGGTAGGGTGCTTCCTGTGGAAAAGGGCAATACTTGACTCTCTTAGATTTCCTGTTCAATGCAAGATCACTTCATGCATAAGCATTTGGGAAGGATATTTCAAATTGACACTGGAATCTTATATTGAAATTAACATCTCAGTAAATAAACCTGGAGGAACATATCAATGGAAGTAAATGATGCACTTTATTTCTTGAATATGCCCAAAGAAAAATTGTCTTTGCCTTAGGATTTTTGTCTTAGGATTTGCTGAGGAAACTATATTTTACTGACTGAGGCAGGGATTAGCTACCCCCTATAACATGCAATCCTGCTACTGCAATTATTCTACTGATAAGTACCAGCAGGGTAGTTAACTCCTTGCCAGTACAGTGACTGTTTTAAGGATAACATTGACAATTAAGTTCTTCCATGACTGGTAGAATCTGATTGTTTGGGGCTGTTTGTTTAGGTTTGGTAATTTGACTTTTGATAGGGTTTGGACTTCATGGCATCTTATGGGACCTTGGCCCTCCTTTGCCCTTCAACCTGTTATGTTATGTTAATTGCTGCTAGCTGTTCCCTTCAAAATTCTAGGCCTATACAGGACTGAACTGGGCAGCAACTAGCTAAGGGTGTGCAACACTTTCCCACAAATATATCCACATACCACTTAATACATTAGACTGACTGTTGCAATGTGCAACTTGCACATGCTCAGTCCAGAATGACAAGCAAAAATATGCAATTCAAGCACACACTATTTTAGTTGTAACTCTCTCATTTGCCCACAGATAAAGTTCCGATTCCTACGAAATATTATTGTGAGTCATTATATCATGGTAAGAAACCCAACAATTACATGATCTTTAGGTTTTGTACTTATCTTCAAGTTTCATATGCAACTTATTGGTAGAAATCATGACTTGAGAGCATCACCAAAATGTCTGGAAGACTTACCTTAATTTATCGCATAAAACAAGACTAACAAGTAATATTCTAGCAGCACATGAACTGAAAAATGGTACTAATCCAGGCCTCTGTTTCCCCTAAGGATACTGAAAAGTGTAGAGATTTAGCAATGCACTGTACCAAACAAACACACAGTGACACATAGCACTGCATGCCCTGGGCCTGGACAATTAATTCCTGTGTAAATAGGCGCGTTGTTAAAGACACTAGAAAGAACGACCATCCACCTTATAAACCATTGGAACAACTGTTCTAAGGATTCGTTGTTCCAAGGATTCCACAAAACTAGTAGTATAGTGCGGGCCTGTAGCTAGCTAGCTCAGATGAACTTGACATCATGTATTGTTATGACTCAATCAGTGTTGTATTGGTTGGCATGTATAAAATTGCATACTTACAACGTGCGTTGCTGGCTCACCACTAACGTCCCATACAAACCTGTGCAAATGTACACGCAAAACTATCGAATTTCAAGTGAATTTTCTAGGCACCATTACACCATTGCATGATCATTTCCAATCGCAAAATTGATACCAATAGGAAGCTAAGACTCTTTTCTAACTGATTTTACCATATTTATCTGTTTTTATTCTTTAACGAAGTCAAGTTCACGGCAAATATGCAACAACTTTTTAAGCCTTGAAAAAGGCTACCCTATTTCGTTACCTGATTTTTCACTTACTACGATCAATCGAAAAATGTTCAAAGTCTTTCTAGGAAAATAAGACTTTCGAAATTCGAATAACCATGTTTTGGTACTTTGTTACGCCTTCTATTGCATAATTCATCAACGTAAACCTAAGGATACATCCAGTATTAGTTCCGCGAAATGTCATCAGTTGCTTCAATTTTTGGGGGCGGGGCTACAAGAGAACTTGGTTTTCAGCTCATTAACTCGCCCGTTGTCCGATGGCTGATACAGGAAGTTTCTAAAAACTCCCTATAAGAGGCGCGCCATGATGGACCGCGTTATGCCAACCCGAAGAGTAATGGTTGAATACTCTTAGTGCCAACCAAAAAGCCCTGCGCTCTCGGTAGTGTAACCAGTCTTTTCCATGTAGAGGCTTTTCACATGACGTCATAATGCTCTCCGGCGGCCATGTTGGAGTACATGTAACTAAGTAGTTAACCACACTGGGCGCGCTTGCTCGTTTAAGGTGTACACACCGTGCATACCACAATACACTCTGTGCAGTGCGTTCGGCACAAAGCCACGTGTATTTGGCATGAATGTCCTCCAGCATGCATATGGCGGTTCCGTGAAGTAATTGCAAAACCTCTATAGGGGAGGGGAGAACGTTGAGTGGTAGGGCAAGTGGAAATGACACCATCTAAGCGGGGTGTCACCATCACTTCGCGCGTAGCGTAGGCTGCAGAGAAAACTTCGACCAGAAATAATAACCCGAAATGACGCTATCCCCTTTTTTCCCTACTATCAAAATCACTTTCATTCTTTCAAGGAGTCTTTGTGAAGTTTTTTTAACAAGTTTTGTCCAATAATTTTTAACCTTTAGATTTATTTTTGTTTTTTTTTGCTTGGTGTTAGGGGTGGGCAAAGACTTGAGGCATTTAACTGGGAAGGGGTAACCGCCCTCTGCCCTTTCTGGTTATGTGTCCACCGCGGCTTTAGAACAAATAGATCATTACCCTCTGGTACGTAAAGCACTCAGTGGAAACATCATCATGATGAACTTTGAGGGGTTATCAATTATCAAAGTCCGTTTTGGTGTATAGGGGTTTTCCATGTCTAATTTCAGAGGGTGGTTAACAACTGACCATGTGGGCAAATATGAACAACAGCAAGATCGACGAGGTTCATTTTTTTGTTTTAATATATGTTAATTATTTATCACCATGTCTGGGCGACTATTTATCTTTCAGGTTGTTGCGACGTCACTTCCATTGTTGTTTTCCCAGTCTTTGGTGATTAGACATAAAGTTAACATTACTGCTAGATATTTCTACACATATCGCATCGTACTTTGTAGGAGTGCGCATCCAATGTGCACGTATATTGATCCTAAAAACACATTAGGCATGCTAAAGGGGAACATAATACACATTCAATTGACAAGTTGTAGCTCCACACGAGGTAAGGGAGCGGGGGTGGGGGCTTGGTCCAAGAGCTTGGTCCAAAATGCATTTTTGCCATTTTTCACGCCCGCGAGCCTGGTAAGTATTTTCGACTAGAGGCCCTAACAAATTTGACCCCGAGCCCTGGTATAAATAAGTTCCAGTTAAACCTAGTTGAACTGGATTCCACTAGGATCAACTGGGAATTTTAAACTGGGTTTAGCTGAATATCTTTTACAGGGGTTCTTCCAACTGGTGTTATTCTCAGCTGATGGGGCTGTTCCACGGACTTGTATACATGGACAGAGCATGTAACGTGTACGTCCTATCCGTAGATGGTCGCCACCGACTGGGTCAAAAAGGCGCACCAAGATGGCCACCGTAAAGCTACAAATCCTCTGATTTGACGACGACTTTGTAATATTTTAAACAAAATTTAAACTTTAATGGGAAGATATATCATATTTCTGCAATAAGTGTAGTGATTTTCACCTTACTCTGCCATTTTTCTTAAATATTTCAACTTTCTTGCAAGATATGGAGATATACTTGAGCAAGTCCAATCTTTCACACAAAACCATAGCAGACGGCCATCTTGGTACGCTTTTTCTCACATGTACGGTAGCGACAATCTACCGTGAAGTATGCTCTGTCCACGTATGGGAAGTCCGTGGGCTGTTTTCAACTGGGTTATCAACTTGGCACTCATTCAACTAGGGTTGAACTAGGATAATCAACTGTTTTCCTATCTAGGTCAAAATGGGCTTTTCGGCTGGGGAGCTATGCCAACTATTTCCAGATTTAGTGTTTCCGCGACAGGGGTTAAGAGGGATTTGTCCCCGCCCACTTTCCAGAAGAAAGTGGTTAAACTCCCTTAAAATTTCCATAAAAATGAGGAATTTTGAAAATATCTTGGTATCTTACTGAAAAAGAGAACACTTTTGCAGCAATAATTTAATGTGACATAAATATAAACCCTTCAGTTTGCATCTTATAGAGGTCTTGAACCAAGCTATTGTCCTCCTGAAACCACTCATAACTTTAGCCTAGGGCAGCATCAATTTGATCTTAGGGTTTAGCCGCAATTAATCCCCTCTCTTTTGTGATTCTGGCGGAATCCCGCACAACTAAGTATTTTGTAATCGTTTTCTACTCCATACTCAGGAGATCTCGTTTCTTTTTAGTTACCGATATGAACTGTGCCTTAACTGAGAGCATGGAGCTATTACTTTGTCAAAGTAATAGCTCCATGCTGAGAGCGGACCAAGCGACAGGTTAGCAAGTGGACGCACATCTTACACCTTGGGTATCACACCGGGATAACGCTTTAAAGGTGGGATGCTCAGCTTGATAGGGATATCGTTATGAATATTTGTGCAGAAACTGACAAGCATCGTGATGCATCATTGATGCGCAGGAAATTCCGTCCGAGTTTGTCTTAAATTCCTATTCATTTCACCCCAAATAGTTCTAATTCTCCAAATCTACTTTCATGAGTCCTTCCACAACTTTCTAAAATTCATCCAGACACAACTTCAGTTCATTGTTGCAGGGTGCACATGCAAGACGTACCCCAATACTGTATGTAATCAATCTCTCTTCAGAACAGTACATGCTGTGTAATATGAACTTCAGTAGTCCACTCTGCATTTTTCCAACATGCTATCAATCATCATGAGTTGTGTATTTAAGAATCTCTGTGGGTTAATACAAAAATTGTAGTTTAGGGAAGAGCGGGTTAGGCCTTATAAAAGAAAACATTAAAATTAGGCCTTCAAGTTCTCAGTACCAGAACTGAGTGGATGCGAGTACACTCTAAATATAAAAAGCGTGAATTTCTTTTATTGGTAGAGTGAAGGTTATAAATCTAATTGCTCCAAAAAAGGGCAAAAATTCACCCCAAGAAGAGTGAAATCACTCCAAATGAGCGAAGTATCACTCTGGTCAGAGTGCCATCAGAGGCCACTCGATCTTAAACAGTTATAAAGCGTGATCCCTAGAGGCACTCGTTAAAGAGTGAGAATTCACTCTTCTTGGAGTAAAATCCACTCTTCTTGGAGTGAACTCCACTCTTCGTGGAGTGAATTGACACTCTAACGGAGTGAATTTACACCTTTCACTCTATAAGTAAAACAAACGAAACGAAACGAAGAGATAAAAGTAGGCTACCTCCCTTGTAGCATTCCCATATGGGCCCCATATCGACAGACATGTGGGGCCCATATACCTTTTGCACCCAAGATCCATACGGGCCCATATGGGCCAGCCCAGATAACCCATATGATGCATATGGGATAGTGCTGGGACCCATTTGGGCAATTGCCCCATATGGGCCACAGTACTATCCCATATAGGCATAAGGGTATACCGGGCTGGCATATGGGTCCCATATGGATCTTGGGTGCAAAATAATATGGCACCCATATGGTTTGACGTATATGGGGCCCATAAGGGAATGCTACCTGGGCTTATTCACTCTTTTGTTTTTAAAGTGTAGCCTTCAACACCTA
This sequence comes from Holothuria scabra, assembly GCA_037179385.1. Classification (NCBI taxonomy): domain Eukaryota; kingdom Metazoa; phylum Echinodermata; class Holothuroidea; order Aspidochirotida; family Holothuriidae; genus Holothuria; species Holothuria scabra. The sequence continues at coordinate 43,444,416 of CM074196.1, read as the reverse complement.
GGAAGAATCATTGCCATTTTTATCACCGCAAACAATTTCTGGCGAGGTCCTGATGGGGCGATAAAATCCAAGAACCCCACCCCCACTCTCAGTACAGTTCATGCTGTGAAATATAAGCTTCGGTACAATGCATTTTATAAATTAGCTGTCAATCAAAGAGCTGGCCAATTGAGAATCTAGATAAACCCCTATAAAATGGTAGGTTTTGGTGAGTGGACTAGTCCTTTAATTGCAGTGAAAATCATTATGACAGTGTATTGACGAATTCGTTCAGCGCTTGTTTTTATACGTAACCATTGGTGGGGTCCATCAGCCTTTAACCGTCTTCATTATTGACGTGAATTTCAAATCCATCATATTCAGTGAAGTTCAGAGAATTAAAGTACACTTCAGTGTACAACCATCCATGGAACAGGCAAGGAAGGAAATTTAAAAATTTGAAGGTGATGAACCCCGGTAATGGCCGACTAAAATCAGACCATCACAATCTGTCCGGATTCGTCTATTGGAAAATTTAAAAATTACGTACATGACGTACATGGGCCATATATAAAAGATTACCGGTAAAGCAACATATAGCCTTCCTTTACCCTTGGCAACATTTTCATTAATTCTTTTTCGTTTCAGATGCGACCAAGGAGCTACCACGTCAATGCAAGCAGTTGCAATTCCCTGGTCAATGGAAGTTCCCTGATCAGACGGTGGCGTTCAGTTGGGTTACTTTATTCATTGGTTTTTTTTATTATTTTTCTTTGATACTATCCCTGATTGGTAGGGTATTTATTTTATCACAATGAACAAAAATTAAGTGAAGAAAATCAGCTTACTGTTAATTCTCCAAAGAAGGTAAGATTGTGCCTCAGATTCGAATGACGAGAATGTTGTGTCGGCTCCGTCTTCTCTGACCAACGATCAAACATGAATGGTTGAGTCAACATAAACCAATGTTATAAAGTATTTGAATGAGAATTGCATCTACTCATCACCTTGCAAGCCTAGAATAATATTAGCGCATGTCGGAAAATCCCAGACAACTAATCATATACCGACTAATGCACAACAGTATCAAATCAAAGTCAAGGGGTCCGCCAGTCTATTTTGGGATAAGGTACTTTCCACTTTGTAAGGAAGCCTTAAATATTCATTTCCTCCCCCTTGTTAATTGCATTTTTGTCGAATTATTGTTGTATGTGAATAAACGGTTAAGACTACATATTTGGAAAATCTGCAATAGCAAGGACGTGGCTAAACCGAGTCAGTTATTTTTTCCAAATTTGTACTCGAAAATTCTTCATTTTCACCATTTGAATTCTGAATCTGTGGCATCCAAGTACGTTACAGCAAAGGGTTGCGTGTCTTTTCATTGGTTTCTATTGGGAGAAATTGTTATTTGTTTCGTTCTGCACGGAGATCGGCGCACGTTACATACAGGAAATGTCATTGTTCAAAGAGTTAAAGTGCGCGCACTTAAACCCGTGTGCGCAATAGTAAGTTTTTACTGAAGTCACAAATATGCGTTAGCAACCGCCATGTTTAAGGGCAAGCCTGTACATACATACCGGGGTTGCCCTCAAACATGTCAGGAATACTCCACGTGCAAAGCGTCATCACGTCACGTGAGAACTATCGTTCGAAGTTTATGTGCGTGTGCGTGACCTAACTGTTCAGGTCAATCGGCATGGTAACAAAACATGTGAGCGCTGGGTCGCATTAAATACTTTTATTCTTGTGTTTGCACATCACGTCATTAGCTGTAAACACAAGTTTAAGTGTTACCCTTTGACTTTTTGCCCAAAGATATTATAAACATAGATACCAAACTCCGATCCCTACACTGTTAGACGCGCTGACTCCTTATGGAGGCTGAATCGGAGGGGGGGGGGGGGGAGGGGCGGCGCGGAAGTGCTCATTTGACATGCGCACAGTTCTATTCGGTTTTCTGCGTGCACAATCACGCATGCGTAACAGAAAATTCCATTGTGATGAAATGAAAGCGGTGCGTGAATTTTCATAGCCAGTTCTTTACGCACACAATGCATTTCTCCGTGTGCAGTCCGGTGTTACTGACGCCTACTTTCGCGTGCTTGGAAAATTTTGTATTGTAAGTGAGTAAGAATGTAAACGCGTGCATAGATGTGCCCTAAGGCCTTGTGAAGATACCATAGAAACTGACCAATCAGTGCGTCAATGAACTTCAAACCAGGCGTTTAAATTTTCTATAGAAAAAAGTTTCGAAGAAGCCTAAAAGTGTGTCATGTAAGTGTCCTTATTGAAGAACGGTGTTGGCAAGAATTGCAATGTTTTAAAATCACACGTATTTGTACTACCGGAAGATACCAATTTGCCTGTTGGCCTCCAAAACGAGTGATCAGTGATCAGCACTCCCGCCCCTCCGTTTCGGCCTCCGTGAGGAGTCACCGCGCCATTTTAAGTTTTGTATCTATGTTTATAATATCTTTCAATAGTGCAGCCAAAATCCTCTCGGAATTCGACAACTGTCACTACCCGTGGAACTGTTTTTATCTCATCGCTCCGTGAGGAGGATGAGATATTGTAGTCACTTTTCCTATGGGGCTATATATGGCAATGCCAGCTTAAATCGCAATGGTTACCATGGTAACGGTAAATTTTCCCAGGTTACTAGTCTCGAGGTCTAACCCATGGTGAGGTACCCCGGGGTGACTGAAGGTCCATGGCTGAGAGAGGGGTCAAAACCTGTCCGTGTGTGTGTGTGTTGGTGTGTGTGTGTGTGTGTGTGTGTGTGTGTGTGTGTGTGTGTGTGTCCAGTTTTGTTTTCCTAATATCTTGTGAACGGCTGGGCCGATTTTCTTCAAACTTGGTAAGATGGTACCTCAGGTGGAACAATTGCATTTTTAATACACAACCGGAAGTAAAGGTCAAAGGTTACAGGTCAAAGGTCAAATTTAGTGAAATCACATTTCTGCTATATTTCCAAAACGAAACGTTCTCCTGACACGAAACTTTACACATATGATGATTCAATCTAGACATACCAAAATATGTGGTTGCCATAGCAACAGAGGTCAAAGGTCAAGTGGTAGAGTGGAACAAAAAATTCCAAGTGATAATTTGTTCGTAAAACAACTTTTTTTCACTTTATGTCAAGGTGTACCCAAAGAACAGTTACCGAGGAACTTACTTTGGCCGTGTCATCCCCACTTTAATGTTTTGTAACTAGCCTATTTTTCATCAATTAATATAAATAAGCTAGACTCCTAGTTTAGTACTTCGTAGTAACAGTCTCAGATTCTTTTTCCACTAGCTTGTATGCTGCAGTGAGATTTTTAAGTTCCTGCTCGCACTTCACTTTGATGGCCCTTATATCTAGAGTGTTCTCATAAAGTGTATGCAGACAGTTGTTTCCACTCCAAGGTTGCTGTAACTGTTAGGCCTAGTAGTATGAAAGTTGAAGTCAAAGACTTGAAACCTCAAGCTGGTTAACAGTATGTAGACTACGTCTGGGGCTAAACCTACGCCATTCATAGGCTTGAGTTATAACCCAAGATATGAAACTGTGGGTGACTAACATTAGGTAAGGCATAGGGCCTCTATCTTACATATTGGGGCCCTTAAAACTTGGCGGTTCTGGAGCATCGCCAAAAAAAAAAAAGAAAAAAACGTACGTGACAATTTCCTTGCCACGGGTGCCGGCTAGGATTGGCCACAGGCCAGTACGCAGAAAAGGTTTGTGCGTTGCCCGGAAATCTTCTAACGCCACACGTTCAACATCGCGCACACGCCCAGTTTTTTAATTGAGACGCACTTGATGTGCATATCAGCTCGACACACATGAAGTTTGCCGTCGCGTCAAAATGGAGAATACTCCCAGCTAGCGCCTAAATAATAACAATTACGCACTTGTCTAAAGCGTCCCCAAAAGCGTCTTACTTTTATTATCGTTGCGTCCATATCTAATCGTATCAGTTTAGTGTAACAGCCAAGCTCGTTGTTTTTTTTTCATAGTGTTGCAAGGGGATAACAGCATCTTAAAAAATAAATTTGTTCCAAAATCTTAGATAGGCCTACTGGATTAAAAGGGCAAGCGTTACAAAGGTTGGGTAGCCTATTTCTCCAGTGCTTATATAATCCGGTGTCAGAATTTAAATATCCAAATGATGTTTTTTGGAATAAGGGGTACGCCTGTTCCAAGAACTTGGTTGGTCTGTGCCATATTTTTTTTCCCTCGCTATCTTACGAAAAAAAAAACTTCCGTCCCCCGGAACGAAAAAAATCGCTTCCCTTGGACTTCAAGATTGTGGCATGGAGTTTTAGTAGGTAATTTTTGTCAATGACATTCTACTGTAACATAAAATTCAGCACAGGTAAAACTTTTAGCTCATACATATAGTTCAAGTTCTGTAACCAACTTGCGCACGTGTTAGCGATGAGATATGCAACTCCGTGGATTGCCCTCTTGTTTTTTTTTTGAAAAAGGAAAAAGGGCAATGTAGGTAATGAACGTGTCAATGTAAGTGCGTATGTATGTTTGCTTGTGTCTGTTCGTTTGCGTTCGCGCTCGTACAGGTGTATTGCTTAAAGATGATTCAGATGCGCACTGTGTAACAAGGTGTTTCTTGATTGGCTGTTGCCATTGTATTGTATCGATTTTATCCTTTGTTAGGGTTAGGTATTAGGTTAGGGACTAGGCTATCGTTAACCAGTAAGGAAAATTTTTGTTAAACAGTGCGCATCGCCTCGATGATTCCGGTCCGGGACACGATCCATAGTTTGACAGGCTGTTGAAAATTTTTTGCCTCCCCCATACACATACCAGAATCTGATCTACGTCCTTGTCGGATTAACCAGGTAGTCCGTACCCAACATGGACAACCTGAGACCAGCACATGTTCATGTCTATTGTGGTTATGTCGAGGGACATACAATTTGCGACACATTCTGCTTGTCTCGTGGGACGAAGGCCTTGAGTGTGGGAAATTGTCTTCCCCTGATAAGATCGTTATGAATTGATCTTTTTTGTAGATTTGGGCACACTTAAGAGTCCTCTAAAAACAAAGGCATTTTCTCGGCTAATGCGCATTGTTTAATCATGAATTTCCTGATTGGATTTTATCATTGTATTATGTCGGTTGTATTTTTGTTGCGGTTAGGGATTATGTTAGGGATTAGCGTCATCGTTATAGCCACTTAAAGAGCCCATGAAATGACTTAATGACAACGATTTGGAGTCATTCTCTGACACTATCTATCACCAAAAAAGCATTTATTTTAAAAAATTCTGCCCCATAAAGAGAAATGCTCAAGTGAAATGGTACCCCTTTCAGCACAACAGCTGAAAAATGTAAAAGATGTAAAAGTGCATTGAACCAAAATGACATCATCACAGGAACCCAACTTCACAGTGTGTGTATTATAATGCTATGTTTAAGTAACATTTTGCTCACAGATTGCGTAGGATGAGACTGGTACTGGTCAAATAATTTCTGAATTATATATGAAGAATGTCCCAGTATAAAGCCAAAAATATATCAATCAAAATTTGAAATTCTCACTCCCAATTCCTCAAAAGAGGAATTTTATCATTATTCACTAAAGCTGTCCCATTCATCATGTTAGGCCTATCAGTTTGAATTTTTGGTTCCAGCAATCTAGTCGATCTATTACTAGACAGCAATTCTTCCAACCAGGAAAAGAAAATATTTCAACTCACATTCATTCAGATTGTTGAATAAGAAGACTTATATCTCACCCGGATTCCCTTGAAAGACATCTTCCAAGTAAAATTTGTCACAAACATTAATGTAGAAATCAACCACTGGATCTTGTACTAGCATAGACTTCAATATGCATGAAGTTGAAATAGTAACTTCATGCCAACTTTTGATAAAAATATGGAATACTTCCTTAAATAACCAAAATATCAGCTAGTCTCCTTTCCCACTAAATTTACTGTTCCTTTTCTTTGAACCAAGTCAAATTGCAGCATTAGCACATGCATCCAAAACAACACAGAACCTGTTGATAGTATTTAAGCCACTAGTGTGCAGAATGGTATACAGTATTGCATGTGGGCCTGTGTAATGAGAGAATCACTGCTTCCTCCCCAATAAAAATAATAGTTACATAACACTGGAAGACAAATGGATGCAGTTACATCCCCCAGGAGCCTGAGGTATTTTTCTATGTGTATAACCTCTTACCACGGAACTTCCAAACACTTGTACCATGTATTATATACCAAACAATTTCCCCTGCTAGTTGGCTCAAGGAATATTGAGAAGTCACAAAACTCCATCTGTTGAACAGGGGTATTCCTAGGTGTTAAAACCCCCTTTTTCACTGGTTTTGAGAAGCAAACATAGGTTTAGGTTTTTTAATGATAATTTGTTGATTATAGCAATCATTTTAGGCCATGCAAGATTGTGTAACATCAACAGAGCAGGGTATACTGCAAGTGCACTATAGTACACACACTGTGAAGATGGGTTCCTGTGATGATGTCATTCTTGGTTCAATGCACTTTAACATTTTTCAGCTGTTGTGCTGGAAAGGATACCATTTCACTTGAGCATTTCTCTTTTGTGGGGTGGGATTTTTTAAAATAAATGCTATTTTTGTTGATAGATAGCGTCAGAGATGACCCCAAATCATTGTTACTAAGTCATTTCATGGGCTCTTTAAAAAATTTCTTGTTAAACATTGCGCAACGGACCGATTTCTTAAAATTCAAGTTGCTGTCGCATTTTTTTTTTCAAAAAGTCCCTGATCAAATTTACCCCGAATTCCAGCCCGAATTTTGGACTTGCAGAAATTGTTTGGGAGCAGTCTACCCCCTACCCCACCTCCGACGGGTATGGACACATCCTATCAAGCGTTTGAGGCAAATTGTGTACACTAATGTGTAACTTACTGTTGCAAACTGCATTTTTTAGTTACCTGAAAAAATGATTATTTTTTTAAGACCACGTAACGCAGGTCATGAAACTCAGAACTGAATTAAAAATGTTTCAGGGACAATTGAAGTCCACTGGTCAAAACATCTACAGGCGTGGGTGAGATTGCCCCTAGATCTGAATAATGAAAATATCCTGAAATTTGCTAGCCTAAATACGTACGACACCTTGAAGTACCGTTACCACCGGACAACTGCACTAAACAAAACATCTAGTCCATGAGGCACGAACCGGAATCTTTTCAAATACTTGGAAAGATTTCTTTCGAAATTGATTACAAGTGGTTCAAAAATGAAACTATTGGACAAGACGTTAGTAAAATAGGCCTACACGGAAACGTTCAAGTGCAGTCAAATTACAAAATTAATCACTACTTCATCTTTACATTTTACAACAAAATGATGAAATGTTCAATTATTATCTTAACATTTTGCAGAAAAATGATAAAATGCAAACTGCAATAGTTTTTTACTTCATAAAACAAAAATAAGGTCATATTCCAACTAAAATGGGCCTATGTGATGTGTCATGTTCGCTTAATGACACACCTTCCCTTATTCCTCGACGTTTCCTTTTCCTCATTCCAAATCACCCCTGCAGTTTGTGTACAAATTTCCAATAATTTTGCACTTTTTCATTCTTCTGTTAATTTAAAGCTTTCATTTCAAAGAGAAAGCTTATAATGACGACTGCTTATTAAAAAGCTGCGTAGAAGTCATGGGAAATGCTATTTCTGACTGTCTGAAGGGTTGCGATTTCAAAAATTTCCTGATCGCTTAGCGCTGACCGATACCGGTAGTCCTTCATGCACAGGCGCACGAGCACGAGCACGGATCAAGGGGGGGGGGGGAGGGGTTGGGAACCCCCCCCCCTTAGGTCGATTAAAAAAATATGAAAAATATGTTACAAAAATAATTATATCAGATCTAAATCATACATTTGGTGAGACGTTTCCGGTACAATGGTCCAATATGTAAATTCATTCAATTGTTTGCCCGAAAAAAGAAAAGTATCATAGACAGGGTAACATCTATCATAGACAGGGTACGTAACAAAAAAAACGTACGAAAAATTAAAGAGATAAAAAACCTTACTTTCACGTTCTGCATTAAACGAGAAAACGTTTTGTTCAAAGTAAGTATTTTTAAGAAAAAATAATAACAAACATTTGCGACACATTCGGGTAGCTTGTGAAAAAAGTTTTTTCCTGCGCACCCCTTCATACTGTAGTCGTGCAAAAGCTTTGCCCGAAATAGCTAAATACCCGGAAGAAGATTGAATTAAAGTTCCGGGATGTTTCTAATTGCCAAATTAATTATACTGACAGACAGGGGGCTTTCAGTTGCAGTCTCTACTATAGCTGTCTTTTATCCTACCCCCACAGCCGAAACCCGGGCAATGGTAATGAAAATCGGGTCGGTGGGTTGTTTTCCAATTGCATAATGATACAGGGTAAGAATATCTTCCTGAAAATTCAAAACGTGACATTTTTTTTCAAAAGGTTTTACAAAAAGAATCGAAATAAAGTTTTTGGTCGGGTAGTCATATAGGCAATTCCATCAATTCAATATATATAGCGTTTAGCGAAGAGTCGCAGTTGCTTAATACACTAAACATGTTTTCAATTCCGTTGTATGCCCCCCCCCCCCCCCCCAAGAAGATACAGCACCATTTTCATCAATGGTACATTTTATCTAGTTATTTTCGGATCAAAAAAGGAACTGCTGAGATCTTCCTTCTAAGAATGGAAAGTGACTTTTTAGGCTGTCTGAGACCTCCCATTTTTTCAAATTGTCTGTACGCTCCGCGCCAAACAATTTTGCGGTGCTCCGCTTAGGTAGTCTTCCTAGCAGAATTGTAGTTTCAAGTGAACAATTTTTGCAAATAAAAACTCAAAATAGCGACTGCTTAGATCCCAGGTCACATCGCAGCGATATCGGATCGGATTACGATCCCATTGTAATGAGTTTCACTTAAAATCTCCTTCATCCATGGTCGGAACTTACCAAAAATTTGCCATCCTATGTTAATATATAATCGGTATGAGAGGACCACGAAAGTGAAATATAAACTATTTTTTCCGTGACGTCACATTGACAAATAGCTTTTTTCGGATTACGTATTACCGATAAAAGCTGTCTACGGATGTGACGTCACGGAATAGTAAGTATTACTTAGGTTTTCGTACTCCTGAGATAAAAATCATATATTGACACAGTTTGACAAATTGTAGTTTTTTCCGACCAAAGATAGAAAAGGTTTTAAGTAAAACTCACAAAAATCGGAACGAAATCTTTACCGAATATTGCTGTAATGCGACCTGGGCTTTAGACTGGGAAATGACATTTCCGACTGTTTGTGGGGTCGGATTTTCCAAAATTTCTTTAAGCTCCGCGACAACTAATGATGGCGCTCCGCTTAGATAGCCTTCCTGGCTCAAATTTAATTTGGACAGTTAGAAGTAACGTTATTTTTTTGCGAACGAAAACTCCAGACAGCGACTACTTATAGTCCTCTTTATTAGTGTGGGAAATGCTATTTCCGACTCTGAGGGGTAAGATTTTAAAACAAAAATTCTGTACCCTCCGCGCCAGATAGTTTTTCGCGTAGGAATACATTCTTTTCTCAAATATCTCCTGCCCGAAAACTGAAATGCTCTCGTACTCATATGCTTTCAGGCAAAGCCATTTTGTGTTTGATTGGTTGCAAGTTTTTCAAATTTTAATTGCATCATCTCAAACCAATCTTAAAGCTCCATTTGGACGGCCCTTCCTCCAGTATTACGAAATAATGACTCCTCCATCTTGGATGCTAACTTGTTGTCCTTTTAGTATGTTGGTCATTTACGTCAAGTCTATATGCCATAAATATTTTAAGGTCACTGGACCTTCCTACGCCATTCTGGGTTTTTGTAAATTCCCCCAAAATGAGAACGTCTCAAGAGTCAAAGCCCATTAAGCTTTTATGTAGTTTTATTGCATTTTTCGTTTTAACTAGAGATGGAAAGGGACATGGGTGAGTATCGTGTGGGACAGTCTTCTGACGCATTAGAAAACTAAGGACACTAGTGACCGCCTTGACCCGACCCCCCAGATCTCCACATGGTAAGTTATTCGGAAACTCCGGGACCGACCCCTAGAAAACTTTCCACCCTAGTTGTGTTATGAGTATTTCATTACTATTATTTTCGTTACTTTTTTTCTACTTCCCGATGTCCGATTTTCAAAAATGTTATAACTGTTCGAATCGTCTCGACGAGTATATCACGAAAATGGACTTTTGGAATTTTTGAAAAAATAAGTTTTGCCTTAAAACCTGAAAACGCCGTATTCTACGCCAAATTCATTTCTGAACCTTGGGTAGCTCGTTGAACTCTGGGTCCGAAAAGGGGCGCAGAGTTGATATGGTCCAGATGAGGGTAATCTCTCTTTTAAGCCTCAAACTTTCAACACATATGCATTTGAGACTATGCTTAATTCCGTTCATTTTTTGATTGCATATCTCACTCCTCTTGGGCGGGGGGTCATGGCATGGTGAACTGGACCCCATGATTTAAAAAATGATGTTTATAGTGCCCTAACACACATGATGGATACACTATTCACTCCACCAAATGTTGACGAGCGGCTATTCTCATAAATCGTAATAATAATTTTGGGTAAATTTCGACTTACATGGGCTTCTTTGGACAAGGGAAATCAGTCATGGCAACAGTGGATTATTATTATGTGCACATATCTTCTCAATGGGGTGCTCGGGTGTAGGCCTCTCCTTAAAGTTACAGTAGGTCCCAAGTTTGAATATAATGTACAAGTGTTAATTTATTTATTTATTTTCATTTTGTAAAAACACTCGGTCACATGGGTTCAGTGTCTCGATATGGCAGCCGCACGATTATTAATATAAAAGTGAAATATGACAAACTTTGAGATATCGGGTACTACTTCACTTGTTATCGTAATCCTCACGCAGGTAAGGTTTTGAATATGATTTCGTTTGATAGTCTTCAAAAGGCGTGACATGTTTTTAATGATGTACGTATTAATTTTCATTTGTCCATTAACACCACGAAATGGCAGCTAAACATAGGCGTAGGAAGCGGGTGGCTGGGACGGTGAGAAAAAAGGGGGGGTGGAAGCTTGCCCCTTTTTCTAGTTTTTCCAAATCTCAAAAAAAAAAAAAAAAAAAAACCCGCGCGCCGCAAGATGCGATACAAAATGGGTTAGTCCTCGCTCATAAATCAGTTTGGCAAACTTTTCCGTGCTCTGTAAATGACAAAATCGGATATTACCATATGTTATACCACATTTTCAAAAGACACCGGCAGCTGTATTGCTATTTGTGTAAACTGTCTTTTACAGAATTCTAAATTTTCTTCAATGAAAGCTTTTCATTTTGAAATATTTTGTCTAGAAAGGACAGCAAAATTTGGGAAACTTTTGAAATGTCATTATAGAGTGTCAGTTCGTATGTCGTAGATAACGTTATGTAGCAACAACGATTCAGTCGTGCTTCTTCGGGAAGATGTTTTGAGTTTGGTTTCCCCGAATGGCTTTTTGCCAAAGAGTCGGGAGGACTTAAGAAAAAGCAATCATTCTCAGATTTGCCACCACTATATGAAGGAAGTACAGATTCTTCAGTAATCTCCAGCCCTTTAAATTTCCTCACAGGAAACAAAGAATCCATTCCAGATCGCTTTCCACCAAAACGGAGAGTCCATTTTGAAAGATATACAAATTTGGACTCAATATGATCAGAAGCCTCCGTAGCCGGGGCTTCTGAAGAAAACCCGCTGAAAAATCGACAGTTCTAGATCAAATCACTGGACACAGCAAAAACACATTTAAAAAAAACAACTGATTTATGGAGGCCTTTCAAATCAAATGCTAGCTACATTATAAATGGAATAGTATTCATCTTAAAATGGGAAAAAAAACATTTGAAAAATTATTACCAATTGTTAGTCGAAACACTTTGTGGAAAGGGGGTAGGGGGTGAAGTAAGTTGACCGACCTTATCATGTACTTATGTGCAATAGTGTCAGCTATATATTTACATGATTTAGAAGTTTGAAGTAGTTCATGATTAAGAAAAAAAGTTCCGAGTAGAAAACAAGAAGCGAAAAGAACATGACGCTAGAAGCCATAGCAAGTTTAAGACATCTCAAGCTAGTAACTTTATCCAGAATCTCTCACAGAACTTCCTGTCCAGGTATCTTGAGATCAATAAAGTTAAAGGCGTTTCCCCCTTCAAAGACTATTTGCTCAATAAAGCAACAAGGTTGGTTTAAAGGGCAAGGGCAGTCATCCAAAATTGAAGTAGTGTAGTAGACTTTTCAGTTTCTTGATCGACCGTTGCGAGCCATAGAGTGACATATGGTCGTCACCGGGGAGGGGGGGGGGGGGTGTTGCGGAGTTTGCGAACGCGCCCCCCTCCAGACTCGCTCGCCCCCCAAAAAATATTGGGGGAGGGGCGTCGCCGTCGGGTATGGGGTGTTGCCGGGTGTGGAGATATTTTTTTAAAATGCGGTCGGAATTGTGTATGAAACGGCCAAACTGCAATCTTTCCTACCTTTTCACTACTTCTAGGCTATCAATTTTCAGCTCGTACTCGATCCAAGACTATTTCATGCAGTGGCGGAGCTGGCATATGGTCAGGGGGGCGTTCGCCCCCCCCCCCCCCGACGGACCAAAATCGTCTGTCGACGCCCTTTTTAGGTTTTTAACATATTTTACTCTTGCACCATTATTGGCAAAAGACATAATTTAAAAGCGTTGTTTAAGGCCCAGATAACAAAATGCTCAAACAGCCACCAGTAACTGTACTACAGTATCTGCACTTTATTCTGATGAAAGGGGTCCTCTTCTGTAATATAGGGATAGGTTTTGCCGAAACGTATCTTCATGCTGTATACGCACTAATGAATGTTGTCGCTGTGCTAAGTTCATTGCTTCCACACCAAGCGTGATTATAGGCTTACAAAATACACAGACTGACATTAAATTTACCCTCCCGGCCAATAAAAGATGTTGCAAAGGGCGCGACAATAACTGTAGCGCAAATAGCCCTCTTGTTGTCGGGGATAATTGTCAACATAGACAATGAAAATAGTTACTGTAATAACGATACCAAAATAGCTTCCACAACATTTTTCAAAATCATTTGAAGAGAACTGACATTCAGGTTAAAATAAAATTAAACTGTTATCATAGTGGTGATGATTTAAGAGTTTTAATGAGTAGTTTCCATTTTGCGTTTCTTCAAGTGACCATTCTCATGATAAATGACTATTTCTGACACTGCACTATAATCCCATGAAAATACTTATTTCTGTACTTCCGTGGTCTCAAACGACAGAAAATTGCATCAAGTAAGATAAGGTTTAGGCTACCTTTATTTATCATGCATTCGGTACCTAGAGAGCCAAACAGACTTCTTGCCTTGGCTATTTCTTTAAATGTACTTAATTAATGGCTATTTCAGAGTGGTCACATGCTGTGAATTGCTTCAATAAATGTTTCCTCGTGTACTTATCTTGATTTCCAGATGCCAAAAATGTACACCTTACGGCGATTAATTTCCATAACCTTTTCCCTCTGTATGATTGCTTGCTATTTAACTCTAGCAGGTTTAATCTTTATCTTCACAAAGAAGCCCATTATTACATTAAAATCTTAAATCAAGACCAGACAATAACAAACATTCATACTTCATACTTAGTATGTGAAAGAGAGGGATTAAAACATGGGCCATACACGTCCGCAGGTAGGGGCAAAGGGGAACTTGTCCTCTCCTGGAGAATAAAAAAACTGAAAAACGAAGAAATCATAAAGAAAAAGTCGGAGAAAAATTAATATCAATATTTCTTAACAGTTCACTCAGTGTTTTCCCTATTTATATGCGGTAAATAGGCTTCAGAAATGCCATTTCCAGCGATTTGAGAGCCATTTTGGGCCAAATTTTCTTGCGCTCCGCGCCAACTCATGGTGGCGCTGAGCGTTTCCTCGAAAAAGAATTATCCCCCCCCCCCTCCGAATTTTCTTTCGCGGAGGCCCTTGGATAGAAAATTTAAACATGTTTTAATAGAAAAACTTGCTGAGGAGAAATGACAAAGTAGTCTCTAACAGGTGCGGAAAATCAAATAGAAAGTCTGAAAAGCCGTGGCTTCGATCGTACTGAGGCTCAGGGTATTTACTACTTCAAAGCGCCCCTGTAGACCATTTTCGCCCCCTCCGACCGAAATCCCTAGCTCCGCCACTGATTTCATGGATATACTTCGGTAAAAAGCTTACCTATTTTTTTAATGTGCATTTGAGACAAGCATATTAACACAGGAATGACGGTCAATACTTGGGGCGTCCCCTATTACTGACACGTGGATCCACCACTTAATAGCCTACAGTGGCAAATTGTCCCTCTGAAAAGATTTCGACTTCTGCATGGAGGCTCGGTATAGCTATCACAAGGCAATCTAGTATGACTTTCTTGTTACACATTAAATTTCGAAATGACAATGACAAGCCCTTACATGAAAACAATTGGCTTATATACACAATTTAGTTTGGGTACAATATCCACGGTCGGCGAAGTCGCTGGTGCCAATTATTGTTTTCGTTAATAAAATATTACGTAAAATTTTCATAAAAATTTTACTTTAAGGTACATCACTATGTGGTTTATGGTCCCCGTCAGGATATTGGTTCATAATCGTGGACAGACTCATTACTGGAGGAGTGAACCAAATAAGAAACCGACTAAATTTTGAACTGTGAGAGTTTAATACTTAATACAGTTGCAATTGTGTAAAGGGTCACATTATTTGTGAGTCAATCCTTCATATGGGTTTTCAAGGAGAATATAATGATTACAATTATCAATCACCCTCCCAGATACAGTTAATCCTACGCCTGAATTTCCTCTCTAGGTATGCACCAGTTTGCGCCATTTTAAGTTGAAAAATTGCACAGCTCCCTACCATGCCCACCCTACTGCTACTTCGTGGTCTCGCCAAAACAATGTCCTCACTCACATGTTCGAATTTCACCCCCCCCCCCCTTGAAAAAAAGTGGTGACGGCCCCGTGTGACCCCTTTTTTCCTATTTAAATGTGAAATTTAATTCAAAAGACTGCTTGGTATACCTCGAATATGCAATAGTAAAGTCATAAAATGTGATGGAACATATTTTCAAGAGAAATAAGACGAAAACTAAGTTATTTAGCTTTTTCTTCAAAACAAGTTCAGGGCGACCGTACCTTTAAACGGTGTTTTAACTACTTCAATTACATGGACAAGCTTCGCCCATGGCAAGGAAACACCTTTTTCTTGCTCGGGTAACATTGGCTAAAATTTCCTATTCAATTTTTGCAGCATGAAGTTGGAATGCCGAGAAGTCGATAAAATGAAGAAGAAAGAAGAAATATTTAGGTGAGCAGCAGGTAAATAAAGTATACCTAAAAGAGTAAAAAATGAAATTATTCCTCTTAAAATTGCTACAATCGACTTACTGCGGTGTTGGAATCAGTTAACAAGTATAGTACTTTAAGTGTACGTAAAATCACTGTACGACGTACTGTACAAGTGAAAGTGCTGGGCTGTCGAAATTTTGTCAAGAGAGGCATCGACTATTAAGCGAGGAGCGTTCTGAATACGGGTGCCAGAGTTCCTCCTTGTACAAAAGAACCGATCGAAAACAAACTATATATCTTATATAGGCGGCGGGAGATGGTTTTTTATTGGGGGCCACAAGTTTTCGACAGCCGACTTAATGGTGACGCCGTAAGGCGTCTGGTTTTGCGCGAAGCACCCCCCCCCCCATCGGCGTGGGGTCCAGGTGCCGCCTAAGAGCCCTTGGTGGAGTTTCAGGGGGAAGCCCTGGTAGGGGTCGGACGGGACTTGATACTTTTGTAGGGGTTGGCTGGAGTTTACTATCTATGGTAGCGCCACTAGTTGGCGCGGAGCGTACAAAGAAAATTTTGGATTTAAAAACCTCCCAGATGGCTTGAAATGGCATTTGCCAGGTTTGTTTGTCTCTAATTCTGGTGAGAAAATTTGTGATTTTATAAGATTAAAACACACTTTTGAGATACTGATTAGCTCAGTTCATTACTCCACTGGACTATGTGTCCTAGGATCGCAAATACGGAATCCTGCTGAATGTTGCAAGCAGCTGTTCCCGCAGTGCACGCCTGAGTACGGTATTTCAAGAGGCGTAGGAGAACGTTTCAGTGTGGGGGCAGAATTAAGATCCCTGATAGCAAGGAACGGGCGGTCCGCTGGCGGACAGCTAACGGCACCTCCGGCGGGCCAACGTCGGCTGTCGGCCCGGATTCGGAGTGTCCGTCGGTTCGCTAGCGGACCGATAGCGGCGGCCACCACCCAGCCCGTGATGGACCACCGCTGGACCGAAGGTAGAATTTTTAGCTGTCCTTTTGGCGGACCACCGGCTGCCAAGCGGCAATGCCGCTTGGGAACCGCAGGTTAAGCGACGATACCCTGCCTGAGAGCTTATACTCTGCATTATGCAGTAAGATATCCTGTAATATAACATGACTCTCTTTCGCGGTCTTTGATCGGCTCCCGCCACCGTGCCGGAGCTTGATTGTCCATGGGGTTTTCCGTCGGACCGATAGTGGTTTCCATCCTTAAACCGACTGTGGGCTACCGGTGGATCATGGTCGGACTTTGGGCATTCGATCGCTGGGGTACTCTTCACCACTTTGGCGTTAGGAATGACAAGGGTTTTGTTGAAAAATGACAGAGCAACTTAAATTCTAGGTCATTCTAACGTTATCCTGCCTGCATTTAGTGTTTTCCTGATTACAACAGTATGTGTACACTGCAGTCTTTTCTGAGTATGAAACATGATCGTTGCGCGCGGATGTAAACAAGACAGCGGATGGACAAAACCGTCTCGTCACAAGCCGTGCCTTTGTAAAAGGTATTTTTCACTTGGTCTGGTCAAGAAACTTTAGATATGAATAAGAAAATACTATGAATACAAACTTTGAAACCTCCTCTTTGTCGTTGTTACTGAACCTTTAGTATAATAGGCGTGACAAACGGCAAAATTAGAGGTAAAGGGTGGAGATAGATGATGACGTCATACAGTTATAGTTTCAATGGGTATGTAGGGCACAAGCTTAAAGTGATTTCGTTGTAGAGAATCCTACCAGTCTAGTGAGTATTTTGTTATTTTCCATGTATATTAAACTGTTAAATGAGAGAGGTTTACATTTCTCGATCACGTCATGGATGTACTTTATAATTTGGGAGGGTAAGAACCTGAAGAAAATTGGTCTGATTGCAATACTCTTTACAAGTCCACTGGTGTCAAATTTGCGCGGGAAATTTTGTTTGTCACGTTCAATGGAGAAATAAGACAAATATTTCCCAACGTCCACAAAAGAGAATATTTCGTCAAATTAAGTGCTTATTTCCTAACCGCCCACCAACCGCCACCCCCACGCCCCCCCCCCCCCAAAAAAAAAGATGCGGGAAATTTTGTACACGTCAGTGATACTAGAAAAACATGCTCCGAAAATACTCTTTTTCTGATTATAGCACCCCACCCTGAAAAAACATACAGTTAAGATAAGATATTTAGATATTTTCGGATTGGACTTTGAAAGTCTGGTTATACGGATAGGAACTGCAGCTCTTCCAATTGAAGTGGGAAGGAAAATGTGCTTTTACCAATTGAAAACCTCAAGCTGTTCCCCCCGTCACTGCAAACATTTTAATCGTTTGATAATCTCTTGTACTTGCAGGGCTAATGAAAATGTCACCATTTTAGATATACAAGGAATTAACGCAAGTTAAATATATGTAAAAAAAAACTATTTTTTCAGTGAATGGCTCGTGAGGTTACACTTCCAGCCGTGTGAAAATATTTCATTCAACGGGGATTTATTCAAAGTTGTTCTGTGTACCAGTGATGTGTGATACAACGCAAAAAAGCGGACAAACGTATGTAGAAGGAGCTGAATGGCATCAGTATCCTCTCATACCCTTTAAGTATCTTTGCTGATATTTGGAATGCAAACATTATATATTCAATGCAAACCACGAAGTTTTCTTTGCGTGAATTTAGAAAATGCAGTGAGGAAAATATTATCACATGATTCCCAAGAGCCATTCATAAAATAGGGTAACCAGTAAACTAAGTAAAATTAAAATGAACTCATTTTCATTTGAACCATGGTTTAATATATTTTTACATATTTCCATCAGCAATAAATACGGTAGAAGTCATTTGCATGCACTTAAAGGACCATTCCTCTCACCCAAACTACAATTCTTGTATGGGAGCACCAAAATTATCAATTGGCTCAGCTCTTTGATTGACAGCTTATTCAAACATTACAGATTACCAAAGGTTACATTACACACCATGAACTGTACTGAGAGTGTTTTGATTATACACATTGAGCTTTTCATATACTCACCCTGAATTAATAAACATGGATTGTGTCTGGATGAGGGGGAATTTCAGACAATTGTGGGAGGGGCTTAAGTAAGAAGGTTAGGAGAATTAGTACTGTTGGAGATGAGAGAATTGGTCCTTTAAGGTGTTAGTAATAAACTGAACTCCTCATGTGTCATTTTTATACCATTTAGCATGGCTTTAAAGTAGGAAAAATACCCAAACATGAACAATTTTGTACATAGTTTAATAATGAAAACACCTTTGCAGAACGTAAAATGTGAACCTACTGTAGGATGTGTTGGCCTCTTCTCCCCATATAACACCCTGCCAATATACCCCATGAAAAGTCTTTGTACGCAAATAAATGGTAACAGACAATGACGAATTCCGATTCCTGTATTACTCTGTGCTCACCCTTTCCCTTATCTGTACATAAGTGCACCCAAAACATGCTCAAAATTCAGCATTGGCTAGTGATTTATCTGAAGTTAATAGAATGAGTCCTTGAATGAATACATGGCAATAAGCTGATTAATGTACCCTTTTATGTTGGGGCAGCATGGCTAGCAACCATTATGGGTCATCTCTTCTTCACCTGAAGTGTGTCTCAAACAGATTTTGGAATGTTGAAGAAAGAAAAAAAAACAAGGCAAAAAAGACCAAAGCCTTGCTAGAGTATCATAAATTTGTAATGATGTCACTTCGAGTAAACAAACTTAGGAAGCTGTTCCCTAGCTGACCTGGATTAATTGCCAGGGTACCTTTACATTAATTACACCCTTTCAATATTTTAAGGTAAAATAGCATTTCAAAAAAACTTGAACAACTGTTACTAAAGCAAATATAATGATGGCATTATCAACCCACCAAAACATTACAGTTCAACAAAGTTCTTAACCAAAATATTGCAGCACTAACCTTACATAGCAAGAGAGTTGCATCTTCACTCGATCCTTCGCCAGTCTCTCTGTAACTTCATTTCACTAACCACATACAGGCCTACTTTTTACTTACCACACAGACTGCAAAAATGTCCTTTAAGCCAAGTATATCATACCAAATTTTATCTCAGACTCAGCGAGAGATAGTAGCGTGAACTTTCTGAACTTTCTGAATTACTGCCTATGTCGAAAACGCATTCTCCCATATACTCTCATTACAACAAAACTTACGACCATTTTCTCAGTTAAGCTGCGGTCACACTACAGCGATTTCGGATCGGATTCCGATCCGATTTTAAATCGTTCCAATAAATCGGATCGGAAGGCTGGTCACACTAGCACGATTTTGGCTCCGATAAATTACAACGCGCGTGTGATCTGTTTGTGACGTAATTCATGACTTCGATTTGGCGGGGAATAGAGGCAGAACAGACCGGTATATAGCTTTTTTACATCAACTCCTGATATAGCCTTTGTGTGTTTAGAAAAATCGGGAACTTGGCCCACTAGTAACTAGTGGCGTCTACCCAGCTTTGATTTTATTTAATATTGTTTTTCTCCTAGTTCATGAAATTGCCTTTCAAGGTGATATTATCCTAAGGGAAATTTTACAGGAAGGATGCTGGTTGGGACTGCTTTTGAGAAGCATGCTGCGATTATTGGCAAACTTGAGAGAATAACAATGCGACGTCAGAATGTCAAAAACAGAGGCGTACGAGCGGGTTGCGGGGGAGGGGGGGGGGCACTCGCAAAAGCAGTTGGTCTATTCGGGAATAACATGGGCAAACCATACTCTAAAAAATTTTGCACAAATTCAGCAATTTGTGTAAAATTTTGCACAAATTCAGTTGAAGTACTCACTTATTTCGAGTAGAAATACTCATTTTCGTGAGTATCCTAATTTTTAAACAAAATCGTTTAAATATTTTTAGAGTGCATGATAAACGGTGACATTATTGAATATTCTGGCAAAAAATTGCACTTGATCCCTAAAAAAAAAAAAAAAATTACACCCGTTCGCGTATGGTCAAAATGGTTTTTCGGGCACAGTCCGAAACTGAGCCTAAAGAGCTGGTCCTGCGGTTGGGATCCAGTGGGCGAAACCCCCGGATGCTGTTCGAATGGGGATTTATTTCAGATTCAAACCCGCGGATCGCTCGATTTGCTACGAGTCATTCATTGTTTGCAAAACTAATAAACGTGTAGAGGGAAGATCTTTCTCAGTAGGTTGGTGATGTCTAGGGGGGTAGGACCAACCGTCCCCAAACGGCATTAGGTCTAGTGCCCCGCCATAGCCTCTGTGAGTAGGTTACCAATGCAAAGCTCCTCTCGGGGATTTCATGGAACAAATCGCCGGCCCGGAAGCTCTAAGCTAACTTTCTAGCTGTAAAAGTTCACAAGACAACAAAAAGAACCATTTGATGTTTTTCAATTATAATTTTATTGGCGAAAACAGTCGACTGTGTTCGAAAATGCAGAGAACTTGAGAAAAGAGTGAAGAATGGATTATTTCAAGGATTTCAAGTTACAAGTCTAAGCTGAAATCTGGGAGCTCTGTTAATCAGGAACCTGCTTAAATTAACAGAAATTTTGATCACAACAGAATATTAAAATATTAACACTTGGGAGTGAAGGAGTCAAAGGGGAGCAAAATTGTTTTTAAGTCACCATGCTTTAACTCGAATCTTTTAAAGGCAAAATCAGTCGCCCAAAAAATATTCAAAACACAGCCAGATCCCACAAATTTCCTCTTACTTACTAATTTATTGAACGGTTTGAGGGTCAGGAAGCCATTTGGCTTATCGAGGGACCTATACCAGAGTGAGCTTCATTATCTTTCATGATATATCATGACTTTAACATTGCATATTTAAGGTAAATCACTCAGTCGCACGTCTAAAGTTCATAATTTAGTGAGAAAAGTATCGTCAAATCATGAATTTCCAGAGCGGATCATGGAACACGACAGAATACTACCCTAATGAAAACTCAGATAACCTAATTTCCCCTTTAAGTAAAAGGGGGGGTAGGGGGAGGAAAAATGTTACAGTAAAACAACAATCCAAGACAAATGTTTTGAGTATTATTAAGAAATTGCTAACACTTTATCTAAAAGTTAAATGAAGGGCTATGCAATGCACAAGATTCAACAAAACAGCTTTACGTTGTCTGATTTGGGACTTAGACTAGGGACATATATACTAGAGTTAAGTAATGGAAATTGTTTTTTTTTCTGGTGTCCTAGCCATAGAAACGTTTTTTTTTTTAATTAAACAAAATACTAGAGCAAATTGACAATTTGTCATTTGCTTAATTTTACATGAAAAAAACAAGCTGATAATTGTAAAGATCTAAGATTATGAGAATGTGGAACTTTTTGAAGAGTGTGCCTGTACAACGAGTGAAAGATACAGTAAATTTCAAATATTTTGAACAGTGACTCCCCCCCCCCCCCCCAATCTTGGCAAGATCTGGAACCTGGGTTCTTCTATTACTTTAGTAGTAGATAATGAGACGCCTGGTGTTTATTGTCTCACATACATGGATCCAAAGGTCCTTGAAAACTGCTAGCCAAATTTTGACAAGCGACTTTACAAGCATAATAATTTGAATTAACAGGCTGCTCAACTCCACCAAAACGGGCCAATTCTACTGATCAAAGAGGCATACGACACAAAAAACAGGGTGTCTTTATTTGTCAGAAATTAGGGAGGCTTTTTTCAAAATGCAAGAACAATGGAGAAGCAAAGTGACATATTTAGCTAGACCCTGAGAGTGAAAACAGGTAAAAAATGTGAGGGTCTTGAGCAAGGATGGTCCCAATGGATGTGGGCAAACAATTTCAGAGCAAACTAACAAGCTAGCCTATCACCTGAAAAACCACTGCCCTAATGATTTAGGCTACAACAACTTCATTGATACCCCTTGTGTGGTACAGTAGCACCCTCAGCAAACCTGGCTACATTAATCGGGTGGTAAACAAAAAAGGTAGGATGGCTAGTCTTCCCACCCTGATCAAAAGTCATTACAAATATACACCAAGATGGGACGGTCAAGCACATGCACAACAAGCAAATGAAAGTAAAAATACTAATACCATCTCTGCAGAGATCTGAAAAACCTAATGTACTAATTTTAATCATTCCTTGCCATCTAAATGTTCATCCTCTATGTAGGAAGTGGCGGTTCATTTTTTAACCAACTGTAAAGTGATAAATAATTTTAAAATTCGCCATTGTACATTTTGTGTCTATTTAATTAAACCAACTCAAGTTAAACAAATGTTCACAGTATCATGGATTCATTTATTCACCCTAGAATTCTAAAGGCCTGCATACATGAGCAACATTTGTAAAACATTCTCAAAACACTTCACCTGCAACAAACCCAAAACATGCTTGTTTTCGGTTTGTTGCACAGTGTAGACAGAGTAAAAAAATTTGAAAACATTTTGAAAATGTTTTGAAAAGAATTGACAGGACATTTCTTTTGCAACATTTTCAAAACATGCTGTATATCCTGTCTACACTGTGCAACAAACCGAAAACAGGCATGTTTTCGATTTGTTGCAGGTGGATGTTTTTGAGAATGTTTTGCAAATGTTGCTCACGTATACAGACCTTTAGATTTCACTGGTAAAGTTTTTTTTATTTATTGTTCCACCTCCAGTTGTTCTTCTCCAGCTCCTCAGCAGCACGTAGAGTCATATCCCAATAGCTAGCAGTCAATATTCCATTTTGAAAATGCTGAAGAATCATTGCCTTTCTACTAAATCGGATAGAAAGTTTTTCATATATTTTTTGCTTTCTGCAAGAAATCCAGTTATTAAATGCTGTTGAAATGGTAGCACTAAATATTGGTTATACCATGTGATATGCACAGTTTCATTAGACAGACTTGCAGTGGCATAACCAGGGAGGTTATTGTCAAAGGCTGTTTAAATTTTAAGTTCCTAAACGTAGGCAAATATTTTAACACAAACTTATTTTAAATTATTTATTTGGAACCTGATTGTTAATCATTGTTTACAGGATCCCCCTAATTTTCTACACCCCCAGTGGTTCTTGACAATGCAATCAAACAATTTACTAAATGCCCCCACCCCTTGAAAAGAATCCTGGCTATGCCACTGAAAATCTTTTTCTTGTCAAGTGGGTTTGAAAGCTGGGCTGTTGAAATTTCTTCCTTCGTGCTCACAACACAAACAACCAAGGTCGGGCGTGTGGAGTTGTAATAACTCAAGTTATAAGCTCCCTTATCTCCTGAAGAAAAAAAAGAAAGAAAAAAAAACCATGATCAGTAACAAATAAATTGTTAAAAATGCTTCCAGATTGCTGGATGTGGTGCTTCTAATGTGTCTCATTACTGCATGCCCAGAATTTGCCATTTACGGCAGATGGTTTTCACTTTCATTAGAAATTTGGGTGTGTATGTGTAAGCAAAACAGTGTGGGTGAACTTGATTTGCTTACTGGTAGGGTAACAGGTCAAAATAAGGAGGTCAAAGGTGAAACTTGCAAACAAGTGGCTTGCAACTCTTCCTTAATCATGTGAATTTGACTTTTCAAATTAGTGGAAATGAAATCTGCAACTCCATGGCTTGCCCACTTGTTTTCAATTGTTCATCATGCACATGCACAACTGACCTAGGAGTACAAACCACATCATTATCTTAACCAACTCATTCCTGACCTTTTGATATTCAAAGTTCTCACTTTCTTGAAATATAGTAGTTACTGTACTCACTATCAGCTGGTTTATTGTGCTTAAGCTTCGGTCATCTCTTCATCCATGGTCTCATTCTGTGATGCTTGCATCCTGCCACATCTGCAGTTTAGATTCAACCCAAAATGAAGCCATCATCTTTAGTACTATTTAAAAAAAAATAAAGAACATTTTATGAATATTAAGAACACAGACAAAATTGTGCTTGTATCTTTTTCTTAATATATGATGCTGCACACTATTTAGCCTTAATTGTGTTTGGTAGTTTGTACTGAGCTGAAAGTGACTTACTCAGCTGGTTTGGTTACTATTTGTTTATTTTCAGATGACTGGATGTATAGTATACATGTTGTACCAATGTATGATTATTTTTTCAATTAGATATACACATTTGAAATATTTGAAAAGAGTACTAGTTATTTAGTACTGATATTTTTGCCATCTTTAGTATCACAAATTGGTATGGTATATTCACCATGGAGTTCTAACAGAATTAAACATCAAACAGGGCACAAGAAGTCAGTACATTATGTAACACTATAATTTCAAACTGAAAATTTTTTACTGGTTCTTATCATTGCCCACCCCAAGTTTTTTATGGTATTTAATGAAAACATGGTGCATATGGCAAGATAAATGTTAATCAATGAGTCAAACGCTTGTAAACTATGCTGCTTCCAGTGACAAAATTTCACTCTAAAAAGTATGATACATGTATGTGTTAGTCCAAGACCACAATTTGCACGGCACCAGAAACTTTTAAATGCATGGAGAACTGTAATTCTGAAAGGCTAATTGGCATGATGTCATCCCCTGCAGTATATGGAGGCTATGTCCTAAAATTTATTGTTACTTTTATTTCTTACAGGGTTAAACAGAATGTAATAGATGCAGAACCTATTTTCAATTCAAACCACCAAATGACTTGTAAATATAGGCAGTCCACTCTAGCTGAGAGTTAGGCCCAGTCCTAACGTGTATACATATTATGTAGCCTGCAGCACTACCAAAATTCTGAGTAGTATTTACATAGCTTTGCCTCTGCCACTATGTAAAATTGATCCTCACATTTGCCCAAACAGTTCTTACAGCGGGTACTGGACGCCATGCCTAACATTAGATCTTACTTCACTCTGACCAATTAATTCAATTACAATTTACCAGGCGTGCATCGATTGGTAGAACCAAGTTGTGAACAAAGTTGCATGTAGTACATACGGCATGACCCAGGACGCCTAGGCATAGGCCTATTGCAGACTGTACTGCTCACCAAGTGCTTCATTGAGCAAAGTGAAATGAATGGTAGTGTGTAGGGACCTCATTATTAGGGGCTATATGCTTAGCCTAGGTTTGAACGTTGTGACCTAGACCTAGCCCTCAAACAGAGCTGGTGTTCGTTACATGATCTAGCCTAGGCTCATTCCTCTTATAACGAATACACAGCCCTGTTTGACAGTGGCATTTCTTTGTAGGCCTAGGCCTACACAAGAAGTGAACGGAACGCTGAAACGGATTATATGACCACGTTCATCTACTAAGTCTAATTAAGGTAGTCCCTAGGCTTACTTACTTAGCCTATCCATAGCCTAGTTTCCGCATAGCTTTAGGCCCCTACTTAGGTTATTGCTAAGGTGGCTAGTTAGGCCTAACGTTAGGTCGTAGGCTTGCAGTAAGTTTTTGTTTACATTTACAAATTTTTCTTGCCACTCCAGTAGGTTATGATAACAAAACCTACCCAGATCCCTGTTCAAAATGGATAACGTTTGTTCTGTAGGGTAACACAGGCTAGGTTCATTCCATGTTTCCAAGAGAGTAACGTTAGGGGTGTAAACCTTGCCCTCGCAATTTGCGCATAGGCCTAGGCTAGGCCTAACTTAGGCGCGGGTACTGGACGCCATGCCTAACGTTAGATCTTACTTCACTCTGACCAATTAATTCAATTACAATTTATTTCTTATATGAACTACTAGACCTAGCCTAGCTCTGGCTAAGAACAAATAAAAGTAGATGACAACGGTTTGTAGGCTAGCTACAGGCTAGGAACAGGAGAATGGCGCTAGAAAAACGGTTCGAATTCATTGTCAATAAAGTTTTGACCATTGTCAATTTCTCACCTAACTTGTATAGGCCTAATAGGATGACCGTCGACTCCGGGACGGCCGAGTGCACAGCTGCATTTCCGAACCTTATATATACAAATCTTGAATCATAGAGCTCAGTTTGGTGCGCATTCGACGGTACACTAAGTATTCTGAAGGTCATGATATAGCCTAGCTAGGCCTAGGCCCATAACGCGAACGTTATATAACGTTAATACATCACGGCACGGTGATTGTATACAATGTTGCCTAGGCATACGCTAGCCTACACAATACGTAGGCTACTCAGCATTGCGGAAACTCCGCTTGTGGAAACACCGGGCAAAACACTTCTACCACAAAACACGAAGGCACGTACCATTTTTGTCAATCTTTTAGGCCTTTTGATGATAAACGTGGATCTGTTTGGTTGGGTCTGACATCGTGTCATTCAGAATGTAAAACGAGTCATTTTAAACCAGAAAATTCTTCCTAAACTCATTCGATCATGCTTGTGACTTGGTCGTGTGACCGGCCGTGGCGTACAGCTGATCTCTGGAGCAGTTGCTAGGCATGACGTCAGCTTCAACACGGGCAATGATTGGACAAAATTGAGAAAATCGGAAAGCTTTCCGACAAAAATCGCTCAGCTATCCGATTAAAAAAATAATTCGGATCGGACTACTATGTCGGGAAGCAATCCGAATTCGGAATCGCTGTAGTGTGACCATCTACTTAAGAAACCCACTAGTTCGATCTTTCCTGAAAAAAATCGGATCGGATTCCGATCCGATATCGCTGTAGTGTGACCGCAGCTTTAACTTTATGCGCATGTTACTGAGTTGAGCCCATGAACCCATCTTTCCAGTCCACCGTAGGCCCTTTCCTACAATTTTATGCTGTATTAGCATCTGACATCTAGCACTTCCCCATGCCTGTGTTTTGTCCGTTTGTTGCTCTGTTTCCTTTTGTAGCACTGTGCTGTACGGGTTTCAACTCTCCTTTTCTCTAAGGTAATGGTTTTATGCAAATGGCTTTGAAACAGAAAAGGAAAAGAGTAAAAGATGTTAAACTTTTCAACGATATTTTTATTTTTTATAACCTTTATTGATGATACTTGAACATTTTCCCGAAAAGGGTGTAGATTCACAATTGTCATTTTCCCAAGCAGTTTGACGTTTTTGGTGTACACAAGTACATTGAGGAGAATTAAGCCAACATTAAGTGTTCCCTTTTTAGCCTATCTTTTCCGAATTTTTACACAACACGACTGTCTGGTAGAACTTGGAATATCTTCACTGATAGACATACAAGCAGAATTTCAAACAGGTATCCCTCCAAGAGTTCACCTAATATGAGTTAACCCAACCTTAAATTTACGAAACAAAGATTAAAACTAATCGAAACGAACATGCAAAATGTTTTAGTTTTCGTTATTCCAATTTTGAGAAGTGTCTGCAATAAAAATTTCATCATGTTACGAGAAGATGGGCCTTTAGAGATAGAAACTGTTAATTCAGGTAAGAATAGCTCAAATGACAATGCACTTGCTTACATGTTAACTCTTATATCATACCCAAGATTAAAATCTCTCAAAATGTTGGCTTTTAGTTCCTCCACCAATCTAGGCAATGGGAGGGCAGAATTATGGCCAATACGGATTTTTTAACAACTGAAAACAACAGTGACAGCAGGGACACTTTGAAAGGAGTAGTGATGGATCAAACATTATGCTTGAAGGGTGGGGACACTCCAATAATACTGGAACAGGCACCAAATGATTACTTACTTCCAAGCTTTTTCCATGAAGCAAACACAAATACAATCATCAGCAGTAGATGGATTCAGGCCAGACAGCTTTATATGGTTTTATCGGGTTTTCATTCCCATTGAGTATGAAGGTTTTAGTCATTTGACATAGCACCTGTAACATCCTTTCCTGTAGACTCAAAATCTGCAAACAATTGGATGAAATTTGAAATGAGAATAAAATTTGCCCTTAAGCGTTACAAGATTAAGTGTGTCTTTAAGCATTTCAGCAATTTTGTTATCTCCTCTATGTAATTGTAATATCGACATCCAAAGTTGAAGTCTCTTAACTAACGGTTGACTAGAGCAGCACTTGTTCATGTGTCCATTGGAAAAGACAAAGATTGCATAGGTCGAGCATTCTAGCCTACATGTTAGACATATGTTGCAACTTCAGAAGTCAATACTAAACATGAAAACAAGATCACAGTAGTATAGGTTTAAACGGCCAATATGGTATTTTGGTATATTGCCTACAGCATTTTAGGCTACTTTGTATTGAACTATGTTGGCACATATACGTAAGGCCTTGCCTGATTTTTTTTACCCCTTTCTCATACCCAATTTCGGGCTAAAAAAGCAAAAGATGGTTCATACAGAACCTCAGGAAAGTTACAGTTGATATATTTGTATCACTGAATTAGGCCTAGGTAGCTAAGACATAACTTTAGGAAGAGAGACAAACCAAAACAAACTTTCTGTCCTGTAGCCTGCATTTTTTACATAGACTAGTAAAAATTTTCCGACAAGGGATATCGCGAATGGTTTTTTATTTTGCCGGACGCTTTGGTGTTTGTTTGCAAAGCCAGTCACTGAGTTCTACAAATTTTATGTCAACATTAAACATAAAAATAGGACTAGGTCTAAGGCATCCTTAAGTATGCAGTACATACAAAACTAGGTTAGGCCTAGCTAGGGTAGAGGAACCAGTATTCAAACCTTTAAGGAACTTCTTGAAATTTTTCCTTCCATATAAAGTGGAATCATATGGCTCAAAATGTTTTTGTTAGATATTATGATGGCTAACATGTTACCATCCCAAAAAAAATTGGATTTAGCCTTTTCTTTCAGAAATAGCTCATCTTAAAAGTTTGGATTTCCCTACCCAGTATTCAACCCCCTGTTACTAGTATTCAATTTTGGGGTCCAGTTTTCAACCCCCCTGATCATTATACCGCAAACAATTATTTAAAAAGTACAATTTAGATCAAATGTTAACAGGATGAAAATATAAATTACCTTCATTACTTTTGTTCAGTATTTGATTCTGGAACAACTTTTTGATGCAGTTAAGAGGGAAATTTCACCTTGCTGTTATGTCCGTTTGCTTTTATTAGGTCAGTAGGGGCAAATAACACACATTTCAATGCAAAATTATTGATTCTACAATATCTTTTAAAAAACCCAGAACATTTTAACAGAACTATGCTAAATAACTAAACATTAGTGACTTCTTTGAGAAATGACCAGAAAATCCTTCTGGACTTCATTCACAACATCTTTGGTTCCATAAATGTACCAAGGGGTTGAATACTGTGTAGCAGATAAAGATTGCGGCACCAGTATTCAACCCGTTTCAATTTCTCTACAAATTTTCCGTAATTTCACTATGGTCCTAAAATTTGTTTATAAATTGCTACAATGATGAAATACTAGCATAAACATTTCATTATTTCTTAAACCAGTCTCTTTTTAAATGGATGACAGAAAATTACATTCCTTTGATTTTAACCATCTTGCCTTAAATGACCTTTTATTCAAGAATAGCTATTTTCAAAGAAATTCCCCAAATTCTTGCATAAAAATATCTCCAAAAGG
Source organism: Holothuria scabra (assembly GCA_037179385.1). Taxonomy (NCBI): domain Eukaryota; kingdom Metazoa; phylum Echinodermata; class Holothuroidea; order Aspidochirotida; family Holothuriidae; genus Holothuria; species Holothuria scabra. The sequence goes on along the minus strand of CM074196.1, from coordinate 43,414,688 downwards.
TATTTATCTGCAAATCAGTTTCACAGAAGTGGATGGCAATTAAGGAGAGAAGTTGTTTTCACCTTTGGTATAATTTTATGTGGGATGGAGCCTTAGTTCACTGAAAAATGTAGAATTATAATCTTAGGGGGTTGAATACTGGAGGAGGGTTGAATACTGATGCCTCTACCCTAGGCCTTATATTATTAAATTATAGCCTATATTGATTGTACAAGTTGTACTAGCTAGTAGAGGTGTTTTTTCCCATCCCCCACCCCCAAAATAGATCATTTTTTTTTACCCCGTAGCCTGTAGGTTAAATGATTTTAATAGCTTAGGCTACACAAGGACTAAGGAGAAACTAGAATGTAAGAAGTTTAACTTTTGTTAAGTTATCATTAGTCGGTCACTATCATGAGTCGATCACTGACGACTTTCTAAACGCCAATGCAGCATGTAAGTGCAATAAAATTGATTGCAATGTTAGAATAATCTACGATGCATTTTCTTCAAACAATTTCAAAACAAATTATTTGTCTTCATATTTTTGAAATTTTGGCGCAGAAATGTTAGTCATGACCAGATTTGCAAGTTTCGGTAAAATTATGAACCAGAAATGTGCAAAAATTACTAAAAACGATGATGAGAATGTCTTTTATAGAGTTCTAATTACGAATTCTGATAGGAAAGGAAAAGAGATTATTCTGTATAATAATTAGAAGAACTCGCCATAGGCCTAGCCTAGGTCTACCTAAATGTGGTAATTATTGGGAATGTATTTGTTTGTTTTATGAAGTGATTGACTCAAGATTAGGCTAGGCTTGGCCTAGGCTACTCGAAATTCAATACTTCACGAGCATTGCTACTTGTAGGCCTAACGTTACTGCCACCTAGCCTAGGCCTACATTTCAAGAGGCATTTTCTACAGATACTCAATCAGAACAACACTAAAATAGCCTATCCTATGCTACAAGAGGAAGACAAATAATGAAATATTAGTGTCAAGTTTTATTGATTTTTATAGCCTAACGTTAGGCCTAGCCTAGACTAAGCCTAAATTAGGCCTAGGCCTAGATGTTTTCATGTTTTTATGGTTATCATTCTGAAGTGATCGACTCCTGATTAGCTCAGTAGTATAGCACATTCGTGTCGGTGTGTGGTTAAACCCCGTCTAGCCTAACTACTACTACTACTACTACTACTACTACTACTACTTCTTCTTCTTCTTCTTCTTCTTCTTCTTCTTCTTCTTCTTCTTCTTCTTCTTCTTCTTCTTCTTCTTCTTCTTCTTCTTCTTCTTCTTCTTCTTCTTCTTCTTCTTCTTCTTCTTCTTCTTCTTCTTCTTCTTCTTCTTCTTCTTCTTCTTCTTCTTCTTCTTCTTCTTCTTCTTCTTCTTCTTCTTCTTCTTCTTCTTCTTCTTCTTCTTCTTCTTCTTCTTCTTCTTCTTCTTCTTCTTCTTCTTCTTCTTCTTCTTCTTCTTCTTCTTCTTCTTCTTCTTCTTCTTCTTCTTCTTCTTCTTCTTCTTCTTCTTCTTCTTCTTCTTCTTCTTCTTCTTCTTCTTCTTCTTCTTCTTCTTCTTCTTCTTCTTCTTCTTCTTCTTCTTCTTCTTCTTCTTCTTCTTCTTCTTCTTCTTCTTCTTCTTCTTCTTCTTCTTCTTCTTCTTCTTCTTCTTCTTCTTCTTCTTCTTCTTCTTCTTCTTCTTCTTCTTCTTCTTCTTCTTCTTCTTCTTCTTCTTCTTCTTCTTCTTCTTCTTCTTCTTCTTCTTCTTCTTCTTCTTCTTCTTCTTCTTCTTCTTCTTCTTCTTCTTCTTCTTCTTCTTCTTCTTCTTCTTCTTCTTCTTCTTCTTCTTCTTCTTCTTCTTCTTCTTCTTCTTCTTCTTCTTCTTCTTCTTCTTCTTCTTCTTCTTCTTCTTCTTCTTCTTCTTCTTCTTCTTCTTCTTCTTCTTCTTCTTCTTCTTCTTCTTCTTCTTCTTCTTCTTCTTCTTCTTCTTCTTCTTCTTCTTCTTCTTCTTCTTCTTCTTCTTCTTCTTCTTCTTCTTCTTCTTCTTCTTCTTCTTCTTCTTCTTCTTCTTCTTCTTCTTCTTCTTCTTCTTCTTCTTCTTCTTCTTCTTCTTCTTCTTCTTCTTCTTCTTCTTCTTCTTCTTCTTCTTCTTCTTCTTCTTCTTCTTCTTCTTCTTCTTCTTCTTCTTCTTCTTCTTCTTCTTCTTCTTCTTCTTCTTCTTCTTCTTCTTCTTCTTCTTCTTCTTCTTCTTCTTCTTCTTCTTCTTCTTCTTCTTCTTCTTCTTCTTCTTCTTCTTCTTCTTCTTCTTCTTCTTCTTCTTCTTCTTCTTCTTCTTCTTCTTCTTCTTCTTCTTCTTCTTCTTCTTCTTCTTCTTCTTCTTCTTCTTCTTCTTCTTCTTCTTCTTCTTCTTAAGGTGACACATCCAAAGGACATTCTTTCACCACGCATGCGTCGAGAGACTAAATATACCCAGTAATATAGGTGATAGGGTCCTTATGGACAGAGGCAACCCTCTTTACATTCAGGGGGAGATGATTCCAATCCTTAATGGTTCGAGGCAGGAAGCTAAATTTATAACAGTTGGTACTAGTATTCGGGAGACAGACATGAAGGTCATGCAAACGGGTTCTACGAGTAGGCCGCTGGAGACAATCAACAGGTAATTGAGCCAGGCCAAACATACCTTTGGAAAAAAGGATCAATCTACTTTTCCTCCGCCTTTCAGTTAAGGGCAGAAGGTTTAGTTCCTTAAGGAGCCTGGTCATTGAGCCTGGCTCCCTTGAATAGTCAGAGGCAATAAATCTAGCAGACCGTTTTTGTATACTCTCAAGCTTGTCGCGCAGGTAAACCTGGTGGGGGTCCCAAACACTACCGGCGTACTCCAGCACAGGCCGAAGGATTCCTTTATAAGCCATTAACTTGACATTACCAGGGCAGGAAGATAGATTTCTATACAAAATACCAAGAATCTTATTTCCCTTGTTACAGATGTTTTGAATATGCTTCTCCCAGTTCAGATCTTTAGTGATGGTAATTCCAAGATACTTAATACTATCTACCCTCGGGAGCTCAATCCTATTTAGAACATACCTAAAAAGTATGGGACTTTTTTTCCGAGCAAAAGTAATAACGCTACACTTAGTGGGCTGAAATCTCATTCCCCACGTGGAAGCCCACAGCCCCAACTGCTTGATATCATTCTGAAGTTTATGACAATCCTCATCGGACTCAATAATACGGTAACAGACACAATCATCTGCAAAAAGGCGAACCTTGGAAGAAACACCATCGACGATATCATTGATATGCACCAAGAAGAGAATCGGTCCTAGGACAGACCCCTGGGGAACTCCAGACAGAACTTGCATCGGGGGAGACCGGGTTCCATTGACAACAACAGATTGTTTACGATCAACAAGAAAGTCATCAACCCAACGAAGAATCTGATTTGAAACACCAAGTGTATACAGCTTGGTCTTCAGCAGTTCATGAGGAACAGTATCGAAGGCCTTCTCAAAATCCAAGATAAACACATCGATTTGTTTATGGGCATCAAGGGAGGAAGCCCAGTCCTCAATTATCGACACAAGTTGTGTTTTGCAACTATGAGACTTACGAAAGGCGTGCTGGGTGGGAGAGAGTAAGTTGTGTATCTCAAAATGGTTCATAAGGTTTGAGGCAATAATATGTTCTAACAATTTACAGCAGACGCATGTAAGAGAAACAGGCCTGTAATTACAAGGAAGGGAACTGTCACCTTTTTTGAAAATAGGGCAAACATTTGCAGTCTTCCAATCCTCTGGAATGCATCCTTTTGTAAGGGACTGCTGAAAGAGATGGCTTAGAACAGGTGCAAAATCAGTGGCAATCTCTCTCAGGACCCAAGGATGGATGCCATCTGGTCCCATGGCCTTATTGATTTTAAGACCATGCAGAAGCTTTTCAACGCCAAAGGTGGATATAGTTATATCACTCATTCTCTTACACGTGGGTCTGATGAGGGGAACAGTATGAAACACTGTTTTAGTAAATACACTACAGAACTGGTTATTGAGAGCACGAACTTTGTCCAAGACAGTGACAGATAGCTTATCATCGTTCTTAAGAGGGGGGAGATTATGCCTATCTTTCTTCTGACCATTAATATATCTCCAGAAGGGTTTGGCATCAGCTTTGATATCGCCGATCATTCCATTGATGTACTTTTTATGGGAAAATTGGGCAAACATTTGCAGTCTTCCAATCCTCTGGAATGCATCCTTTTCTAACTAACTAACCTTGCCTAGGATGAGTTACTTCAGTTAGGTTATAACGTAGGCTAGGCTACCGGCCTAGCCTGTTATTAACTTTTTACAACGCTAACTTAACTTAGTATTATCCCAACCAGAACGTTTGGGCTATTAAGGAGAATGACTGTCAGTTAGTCTAACACTGTTGCGCCTAGTACTAGTACTAGTAGCCTAGTAGTAGTAACGTTTAGCCTAGCCTACGCCTGTTCGTCACACCTACTGAAAAGTTTTTGATGATTGATAAACGTCAATCTGCTGGGTCGTTGTAACCAATGTCAAATTAAGTTACCTTGAACAAAACTTCATTTTAATCCATCGAAGATTCCACTCAGAATGTGAAAATTGTTAAACACAGGGCTCACTTTTGTGAACAGCATCTTTTGAACTTCTAAATCTGATATGATCTTGCAACGTACGTATGTCAACATATCAGAGCACGTACAATGATATGCGATATACATGCGCATATGTACGTTTACTGCACTGGCGCGGCATGCATCGTGCGACAGTACTGATTTGCCGTATAACACGTACGAGGACGCAAATTTACATGTACAAGTAACGTACACATAGGCCACACTGACTGTATATTCATACGCGTTGTGTACTGTGAACAATGCACATCGTCTGCTGACGTACATGTCTCAGGACTTACACGCAACGCATAGGGAATTTTTAATACCGAATTCGCGCTTTAATTGTAGCCTGCGCAGCACAACGTGTCATATTTACACACACACGTATGTTATACATTCATTGTCGATGAACGTTACAAAGTCTTGACGTATACGGGGAGATATTGGCTAAGAGCCAAGAATGCAGTAAAATTGTTATCCAGGGCAACACAACTAGGGCAGCACGCACAGCTTGGACAACTAGAAGGTGGCAGAACTATATGGAACGCGAAATCTGCAAGTATCATGTGACCACATCGGAGGGGAAGGTAATAACATGATGTGACTACGTAAAAACATGGTGTGACTTCGTAAAAACATGGTGTGACTTCGTAAACACATGGTGTGACTTCGTAAACACATGGTGTGATAATGTAAAAACATGGTGTGACTTCATAAAAGCATGGTGTGACTGCATAGCATGGTGTGACTTCATAGCATGGTGTGACTACATAGAATGGTGTGACTACATAGCTTGGTAGCATGGTGTGACTACATTGCATGGTGAGACTACACAGCATGGTGTGACTACGAAGCATGGTGTGACCACATTGCATGGTGTGACTACATAAAACACGGTGCGACCATTTGAACTGCATTGTGAGGCAGGCGATGTCAACTGTACGTAGACTGTGGGTGTGATGAGAACTCTGTACGTGACTGTATAAAATGATGGTGTGATGAGGAGTCGGCCAGTGACTGACTAAGGTGAGGGTGTGATGATCTGTGCATTGAACTTTTCCTGGTGTATTCAAATGTGAAATAAACAAGGAGTAACGGCCTGGTTTAAAATGAAAATGCAGTAATGACTTCCAAAATATTATATGAAAGATACTTTGAAGAGAAATAAAAAGGAAAATTGTGAGATTTAGCTGTTACCTCAAAATACGTTTTGGATTACTGCTCTTGACCTTTAAATAGGGCTAGTTTGGATAAGGATTACAAGTGCTTCGAAGCCGGGTTGTGGAAGGGGGGCTACATTCATCCCAATAATTTGCAGTTTGAGCTTTTCGTGTTTTTCTTCATATATTATAATTAACTATATGCTTGAGAACGGTCAAATTAAAATACCTTTAAGAATGCAAATTGAAAAAAAAAGCCCGTATCCGAGACTTGGAGAGCAGGGCCGGGGTTGGGGGCCAATTAGCAGGTAGACTGACCAGGTATGGTATTGCATATGGACCTAGCAACACCTTCAGAAGAGGGTTGCCAAGCCAAGGAGGAGGGGCCAGGCCCATTATGCCTCCGCCAACGTTCTCTACGAGGTCGCGTGCCCCGGACCCCTGTTTGCACTGTTTCTGCGTTTATCCTCAGTGAATGGTGCCATTTATTAATTGAGGACCACAAAATGGAAATCTAGTCTTATACCTTGCAAAGTAGTTTTTTTTCTTTTGTTAATACAGTAGGCTAAGAAGTTTTATTTGAGTACGTCCGGGCCAGTTTCTAAACATCTTTGTCCGAAGTGGTCGATCAACAACTATTTCTACGAGGGGAACGAAGAATGGGGAGGCTAAGCTGCCATATATCGATCGCGCGTAGCCCCAGAGGAGTTTGTGGGAAAGTGGTTAGATGATACCGCTTGCGGCAGGGAGTTCCGGAGTTCGACTCCTGGCCGAGTCATGAAGACTTTAAAATGAAGCCTACTGCCATTGTGATTGGTGCTCAGCATAAGCAGGGAAAACAAGCAGTAGCGGCGCTACCGCTACCCTCCCCCAAGTTTATCCTTGCCCCCACATGCCACCAGTTAGGTCAGTTAGGTGTTGAGTTAACCGAAAATCTAAAAAATATACCCCTCCAGATACTTAATTTTTTATCCAGAGATATGCTAAAACCTCAGACCTTTTGGCGCTTCGCGATCTGGATCCCATCCCCCAGGAACATGGGTGCTTTTGGCTCGGTTTCGCGCTGCTTCTGAAAACTTTCCCCCAACATTATCCTTTTCCCATAGTTTGCCCCCCCCCCACACACACACTTTTGAAATTCTGGCTCTGCCACTGGAAACAAGCCGGTGGACGACAACTGGAGAAATGCCGTGGCCGGCCAGACTTAAGCCAATCGGTTAGAAAATGAGCCTTAACTTTCCACCTAACTAGCTAACCCAGAGGTGTGTGGGAGGGAGTTCTGCCCCTCGACCATGGAGGTGGCGGATTTTTTTTTAATAAAATTACATGGCACAAACAGCGCGCCAAAACTTAGCAAGGGCACAATCGCTCTAGTCGTACTCCCTCGGTTGTTATTCAGTAAAAATTCTTCCAACAGTTCTTCCAATTCAGCATTGCGGTGCACGTGTTATCAATAATTATGTCGAGTAGACTAGCTACACGAGGAAAAGTTCAATGCCCTGTATCAGATCATCACACCCTCATTTTAGGCAGTCACTGGCCAATTTCTCCTCACAGAGCCATTTTATACAGTCACGTACAGATTTCTCATCACAACCACAGTCTTTACACGCACAGTTGACGTCACCTACTGCCACTCACAATACAATTTTAAGTGGCCGCACCGTGTTTTATGTAGTCACACCATGCAATGTAGTCGCACCATGTTATGTAGCCACACCATGCTATAAAGTCACACCATGTTATGTAGTCACACCATGCTATGAAGTCACACCATGCTATTAAGTCACACCATAATATGTAGTCACACCATGCTATGAAGTCACACCATGCTATGCAACCACACCATGCTTTAATGTAGTCACACCATGTGTTAACGTAGTCACACCATGTGTTTACGTAGTCACACCATGTGTTTACGTAGTCACACCATGTGTTTACGTAGTCACACCATGTGTTTACGTAGTCACACCATGTGTTTACGTAGTCACACCATGTTTTTACATAGTCACATCATATTATTACCTTCCCCTCCGATGTATTAACACATGGTCACATGATGCTTGCAGATTTCGCGTTCCATAGAACTAGGGCAGCAGTGCAGTATTATGTTTTGCAAAGTGGTGAAAACATCCACTTGGTATCTAGCCAATTAGTATGCAATGAACCAGTAGCTTACATTCAACTTACATTGCACAGGAAATAATTTTAAACTTTCTGTCAGTTTCTTCGCCATGTTAACAATACAATCCCCAAAATCAAATAGCGGGCTGCAGTCCAGCTCTTCATATGATGTTGTTGAGACGAAAAAAGTTATCTTGGCAAATACACAACACAACCAGAAAAAATCTTGCAAATTTCTTCATCAATGTTATTGTCAATCGGTCAAACTGATGGGTCAGTACCAGTGGCGTAGCTACTGGGGGGGGGGGGGGGGCAAGTTGCCCCCCCCCTGGAAATTTTTTTGGGGAAATTTGATGAAAATGGGGAAATTTGATGAATCTTATTATTATTACAAAAATTTCACAAAAATTTCTCAAAATTTTTGTTAGAATAAGAAATTGTGAGACATTTCTCATACATAATTCGTATTTTCATGCAACAAATTAACTCAGATTTCGTCAGTGTCGCATGAACCGGCCCAATTCGCGTTCCACAGAAATGTCCTCGCCGCGTAGCAGATTGAATGTTCTCTTGTGCTTGTATACGCACGGGGGTTATGATCAGTGCATTTCAGTGCACAGGAAGCTGTTATTCAGGTGATACTTTGGGAATTCAGTAAAAGGATGTGAAAACTGACAAGTCACTACCGTAGACCCCCGAGGTTGTTATGTTCTTCTACAAGCTAGCAGTACCTGTACGATTTTACTCTGTGTACATAACGATGGATGGGGCTGAAACAATCCATGGCCAACGATAAACTTAAAGTTAATCTAGAAATTAGAATTAACGGGATCCGTTGGCACACTTAGATTTTGTTACTTAGCCTTATCCTTGGAGGCTTACAACCTGGTTCGGGAAAATAGCTTTCTGCTCACTTTGAGTGTAACAATAAATGGACAATGAGTACCTTGTAGCCTTCTACACTTAACAGACTGCTTTTCTCGCAGGATATCCTGTGTGATCGAGCCACCATTAGGCCTCTTTAGTGGCGTGCGAAGGGGGGACCACTGGGCCATGCCCCCCTCACAGATGCCATTTTTCTTTGTTCTTAAAAATACGTAGTCTAACTTTATCAACACAGATTTTACTTCAAAAGATAGCATATGTTGCACCAGATTGCTTATAAGGACACCCAATTTTTCAAAAAATTTCAAAGTGGAAGGATTGTCCCTGCAAGGTCTTTCAGTGATGCCAATTTTTTTTTTTTTCAATTCCTATACAAATAGACCTAGGCAAATTCTGTCAAATTCCAATTTTTACTTACAAAAGGTAGACTCTGTTTCCCACTGGTGGCATCTATGGAAAGACTTCATGCTTAGATTTTCTTTACAAGCATAAATACGCTATTTTGACCATCTGATTTTTCGAAATTGGGGTCTGATTTTTCGAAATTTTCTTTACGCTCCGCGCCAACCAATGGTGGCGCTTCGCTCAGTCTTTTGGGCAAAATAACATATTTGGGGTAAAATTAGCTCTTAGCTCTCTGATCACTTTGCAGTTTGCGAACATATTTTGAAGTGAGCATTTTATTGCAAACGACAAAAGAAGAAAGCCACTGGCTAGATTCTTCGTATAAGCCTAGAAAATGCTATTTCCGGCCATCTAAGGGGTCTAATTTTTCCAAATTTTCTCTACGCTCCGCGCCAACCAATGGTGGCGCTCCGCTTAGATAATCTTTATGACAAAATAACATTTTGTGGCCAAGAAAAACCACAAATACCGATCAATGCTCTTTTATTTTGACTCCTAAAAGTGTGCAAATTTAATGACAAGTTTTTCTTCGTAAGGTAGCACAAATGGCATAAAAAGAAATGCATGTCAAGGCACAAAAGTTTCAGTTTTATCCTCATGAACCACCACAATTCAACCTTTAACACTGTTCCTGTCAAAGTCGAAAATCTTGCACCATTTTGCATGTAGGCTCCTTGGAAACGTCAAAAATTTCCGGACACTCCTCCCCTTGACCATACCGCATGCCCTTCCCCCTTCAGAGAAATCCTGCGAACGCCACTGCGTTAGTACATACAAATAAACCAGATATTGTTTACCAAAATAATATACTTTGTTATTTCCGATTGCTCTATGTTATACTTTAAAATTAAAATGCAGGTAATATTACAACATGACATGGTAATGTGGTTATACTTGTAAGTTTGCGTATTTTATATGAAATACATACACATTGACCGGGAAAAGTTTTGGGGAAATTTCATACCTTTGCCCCCCCTGGAAAAAATCCTAGCTACGCCACTGGTCAGTACATCAATCCCCCACCGTATGAAATTGCCCCCTATATGCCTTACAACTAGTGATCATACTTTAAAGGTTCAGGCACCATTCAAATTCATTTTCCCCGAAATTTTAATTTAAGCAGGGGAATTGTTTGCCTCACTAGTGCCATTTTACATGCGAAGCCTGGTTCAAACATTATTCATGTGGTTACATCTGTGCCCCTGATCACTGTCCTATGATTTATGCACCATAGTTGAACCGCCGCCAGAAAACATTGGTATACCAAGCTTAAAATATCTCTGCCATTGTGCCGCAGTTCACCTTTTGGTGGTCCGATCACTACGCGCCGTTACTTTGCCGATGCCGCCATTACCCCGCCAAGCCGCCAGAGGACCAACAACGGCTTACCACGGCGTGACCTCTGCTGGTTTGCCACTGCCTTACCATCGATGGTCCGACAATGGCATGTCACATACTTGCCGCTGCCGATTTGCCATCCTCTCACCACCGTCGGACCATCGTCAGAATTTCTCGGCTTTGCCTCTACCGATTAGCCACCCTCCAGCCAACGGTGGACCACCGTCATTGTGCCACAGCAATGCCGACGCCGACAAGTGCCCGACATGCCACCATAAAGCACCTATGGTCCGCCGGTACCTTTTTTTTTTTTTTTTTTTTTTGTCTCGTTTATTGATCATTCTTTGGTACAACAATATAAATCTATTATTTACACAACGTTTTCAAAACAAAGCAGGGATAGAACATAAATGACATCATAACATAATCAATTAGTGAACATTTCCTTGAAAAGTGTCATACGAGATACATTTCCGGCCTTGCTTAAAATATAGTATTCAACATTTAGGTAATACTTAAATTTATAGGAAAAAGCAATGGCCTGTGGGATATTATTATTAATCTTGCAGTTAAAAATGTAGTACTTTCCATGTAAAATAAAAAAATTTATTGGATGCTTAGCATCTTCATACTTCCCAAACTTAATATTTTTAAAATCAACTTCAAAAGGAGTTCTCAAACAGAGGTTACCTATTTCTGACCAAAAATTTTTAACATAATCACATACCCAAAAAAGATGTTCTAAAGTCTCATTATCATTATAACAGAAAGTACATCGAGGGTTTTCTTTTACCTTTATCTTATATAAAAAATCATTAACACCAAGTATTCTTTGCAGAAAACGAAATTGAAAATAGTGTAATTTCGTATCTCTCACAGCAATATAAGGTAACATAAAAATTTGGTTCCAATCATAAACTTCATTATCAGTGTTCTGCCATTTAAAAATTGCCTTTGGGTCTTGTGATTTCTCCTTAACTAAATAATTATATACATATTTTGTGATCTTTGGTAAAGAAATGGCTTTCGTGAGCCGTTGCTCATTTTCATTTTGAATATGAACGCAATTGATGTTCTCTTTCCAGGACAATGGGATTGCAGCATGGATACCAAAATAGAGAGTGAATGGTAAATAATTCAAATCATATTTTGTACAAAAAGTAATGTATTCCAAAGCATTACCATTTTCGTCAAAAAAGTGATATAATTTAAAAACATTCTTACTCTTTAGAATGTTTGAAAAAATAATCCCGTTGTCGATTTTAATAAAAGAGTTGTTCAAGACACTCTGGTTTCCATAAAAATTTCTATCTGGAGATCTAAAATTAAAATCTGACTATGCACAACAGACATCGCGAATAAAGACATTTGAAATATTGATATCTTTTTTGGAAAAATTGCATTCAAAAAGAAAACCCTTACCATACTTATTAAGTTCTTCGTCAAACAAAACCTTCCACAAGCTATCATTTCCATCAAGATAAAGCTTAACCCACTTACATTTTAAACTTAAAACAAATGACCTTATATCAACCATGTTTAAGCCACCTTTAGATTTACTATTAATTAAAACATTTCTCTTAACTTTGTCGGGTTTTTTCGACCAGATGAAACTATAGAAAAGGCCCTCCAGATCCTTAAAATATTGATCACTTGGATTTGGTAAAACAGAAAAAAGATAAACTAGTTGAGAAATAAGAAAAGTTTTAATGAGGACAATTTTTCCAATAGGAGTAAGGTCCCGGGAGGACCAGGGTCCGCCGGTACCTTGCTATTAGGGATTTTTGCCCGAAAAATTTAATTCTACCCGTAAGACAGTGAAAGCGGAGCGCCAACACTGGCTGGCGCGGAGCGTCCAGAAAATTTGAAAATTCGTACCTCTCAGACAGTCAAAAATAACATTTCCCAGGCTTGTAAAGGGGATCCAAGCTGTCGCTTTTTTCAATTGCAGATAAACGTACGTTCGTTCCAAACTAAAATTCAGTCAGAAGGACTAAGTGGAGAGCCATCATTGGTTGGCGCGAAGCGTAGGCCTACAAAACGTTTAATATCCGACCCCTCAGACAGTTTCCCGGGCATTTATGGGGATCTAAGAAGTCGCTATTTTGAGTTTCTTTTTGTAAAAAATGATCACTTGAAACTTGAATTCTGCTATGAAGCGGTATAATTGGAGCACCACCATAAGTTGGATCGGAACGTACAGGAAATTTTGAAAAATCTGATTACTTCAGACAGTCAAAGATGTAATTTCCTATGCTTATAGGGGGTCCTAGAAGTCACTAATTCGAAGTTCTGTTTGTACGAAAAAAAACGTTCACTTAAAACTATAATGCTGCTAGGAAGACTATCTGCCCAAAGCTTCACCGGCGCGAAGCGAGCAGAAAATTTGGAAAAATCGGACCCCTGAGACCGACAGTCGAAAATGACATTTTCCAGGCTTATAGGGGAATCTAAGCAGTCGCTATTTGATCAGAAAATTACCAGATAAAATGTATCAATACCAGTCGATGAAATAGTCCCGCATATTTTCGGGGGAAACTACAAACCGGAATTTAAGACATGCTAATGAATTTTACTCTATTGCTAAATTCAGTATATATTGAAGAAATTGTGTGCCCGAACTCCCGACTATATGATTCTCCTTTTGAAAAAAATTATTCCTGTGGGGATCTTAGCAGTCGCTACTTCGATCAGAAGAATCAGATAAAATGTACCACTACCATAGGATAAAACGAAGTAGATTATTTTTCTTCTATAGTACTGTACAAGTAGCTCTTATTGACAGAATTATCACGTTACAAGGTGTGTTAAAATGAATTTTCAAGCAGACGGGAAGACATTCTCACCTTGCATCATTAAAGTATCGAAAAACATGCCCGATTCTCATATACATTGCCCCTATTTGACTCTAGAGCAGGATAGATGGCTAACTTTTGGACACCTGAACACCATCCTGTCTATCCGTTGAATTAATTTGACGATTGAAAACGTACGAGCAATTTTTTTTAACCTTTGCCCGAATATTTGGCCATTTCGGGCAAGTTTTTGCAAGACTACAGTGTGAAGTTGGAATGCTTAAAACCCTTTTTTCACATTCTACCCAAATTTGTCGCAGATCTTTTTTTTATTTTCCATGAAAATTGTACTTTAAATATAGCTTTTTTCTGTTTTTCGGCAAAGATTTGAAGCTATTAGTAATCGACCATTTCGGGGTGTTACATAAGACTTAAAAACAGGAAAACAAGAAATAATTGTTTCTTTTAAACCACAGGTTTCCCAAATGGGTGGCGACTTTTTTTTATCTCTTAACCTTCCGTAAGTCGTAAATACCCTTACTGTGAAACTTTCCATTTTCGGGCTAATGCAAAGAATATGGGTATTCGACAATTTCGGGCATTGTGTTGTGCATTTGTGAAGTAACGGTGACCGTCATGTTTTTTTTTTGAGCTAATAGACCCAAATGTTCTACTGTACCCACCACACCAACTATGATTTTAGAACGATTTTGTGCATCCCCAGGAATTGAAAACTGAAAACCAGCTACATGAGATAGAAACATGCCAGATGCTAGGAGCACACTTTAACCCACACCAAGGTAGCCAATTTTAGCCACTACAAATCTGTTAGATGGCTGTTATCCATCCTGAAACCCCACGAGTAGCCTAAAAAGTCATGAGATTCCGAAGATATAAAGCTTATGTCACAGTCTACCTGAATTTATTCCGAAATTCAGAGTGGGACACAGTTCGGCAGAATACCCTTCAACTGTTTGAAGGGCGAAAATAAACTCTCCTACAGATAATTGTTAACGTGGGGGTGCAGGGGCGAACTGAAGCCCCTGGAAACTTATAGCAACTTTTGCATTCTGAACAGTAATATTTGAGCCAAAGAACAGACGAAATGTAATAAAGCAACTAAAAACTTGTGAAATAACTTTTGAAAATTTTATTTTGCGACATTCACTGCAGTTTTTTTTTTGGGGGGGGGGGATGAACCATTCCCCCCAATAACTGAATGAAAAAATTATTGGGGGCCAGGCCCCCCTGTCCCCCGCTCCCGCCGTCTATGTCTTATTTAACAAAGTTTATACCATATGCATGACAATTTTTAGTCCAAATTGTAATTTATAATGTCGCTTAAATATTCCAAGTGCTAACTAACTAGCACATTTGTCTTCAAATGTGAGCCAATTTTTCCTTCGGTTTTTCCTGAAAAATGTATTCAGGGCCGGCGCAAATCTCTGTTTGAGAGTGGGGGCGAAAATGCTTATGATGTGCCCATGAGTATTATACTGTGCACGCGTGGCGGGCACCGCGAGCGCGAAGCGCGAAGTCCCAAAGGGCCCGTGGTGGGATCCAAGGGCAAAGCCCCTGTGGGGGTCCAGGGGCCGAACATCCCCCGGAAGCTCTTGCGTTAGTTCTAGCGTTAATTCCGAAGCTTCAGAAAAACTGTTCTGAACGAAAAAAAACCGAAATAGGGTGATGGTTTTTTTTAGGTCTACTCAAATTTTTGGGGGGCCAAATTACGATTTCGTCCCTACCCCCACTTTTTCACTTGAGGGGGAAAAGGTCCCCCCCCCCCCCCCCCCTCGGGATTTGCGCCCTTGAATGTTTTAACTTACAGCCAGAGGCAGGTAATGGTGCTTTACACACAGCTTCCACTTTATTGGACAATTAATGAAAATGATATTTCCAATTGGACCCCTATGGGATAAATCTGTGCAGAAGAAGAATTAAAATTGTTAAAATCAATACGGTTGCTCATTGAATTAACGTTGCTTACCAGAATACTCAAATCCGTCACGTCAATAATAAGAGAAGTATATTCTTCTTCAAAATGTGGAAGTGGAATTTAGTTCACAGCGCCCCAGTTGCTTTCGAGGTGGATGAATTGTCGTAAAATCCTTAACTTTATCTGGCATACCAATAACTGGAGTTTTTTCCGTTGAATTCATTAGTTTTGATCAAAAAGTAAGAGTCTGATGCAGGAGATCGGCTTTAGGTTTACCAGTTATTGCAGATTCAATGTCCAAGACTGGCGGAAGGCCTAACGTTAGCTTTGTCCATAGGCTTACGTTAGGCTTTACTGAGGACTATCGTTAGGCCTAGCCTAACTTAGGCACTATGCTTAACTTAGCCTAAGCTAAGTCTACCATACTAATGAACGTAGCCTAGCCTATGTTGCTGGTGCTAGTACTAGTATTAGCTGTAGCCTAATCACGTTGGGCTTTCCGTAATGACAACAGTAGTAAGTTATCATGAGTCGATCACTACCATGAGTCGATCACTGCCTTCTAAACGCCATTGCAGCGAGTAGGTGCGATGTGACAGCGATGCTAGAAATAGGCTAGGCCTAGGCCTAGGCCTCCTGAATAACCTGGGATGCAAATTCTTCAAACAGCATTAAAAACAATTATTTGTCATCAAGTTTTTGATTTTTCAAGCAAAAGTGTTAGCCATAGCCAGATTTTCAAGTTTCAGCAAAAGTGTGATCCAGAAATTTGCAAAAATCAGTAAAAATGATGATGAGAATGTCTTAAGTTTTATGAAGTTTTAAAAGTTTTAGCATAAGTAAGAACTCTGATAGAAAGGAGATTGTTTTGTACCTTTATATCAAAATCTGACCACTAAAATAGTAATTTGTAGGATTTTATTTGTTTGTTTTATGAAGTGATCGACTCATGATTACTTAATGAGCATTGCTATTTGCACATCCTCCTACATTTCAAGATAGGCCTATTCATTTTCTAAAGATTACTCAGTCCAAATAACACCAAAATATAGCACAAAGAAGAACACATATTACAAAATATTACTGTCAAGTTTTATCAGTTTTTGTCAATGTTTTCATATTTTTGTGGTAATGGACATTATTAGGTGACCGACTCATGATAAGTCTAGTATAAGGCTTTTAGCCTACATAGCACAGGCTATGATTATGCCTAACATTAAGCTAGACTACATTGAAGTCACCATAACATTGTCCCCAGTGAAGGACAAGCCTTTTGGCCAAAATATTCTCATCTTTACACAGGCTAGGCCTAGGCCCTAGGCCTATTCTAGTCCAAGTTTTATTAGGCCTAGGCTTACTGGTACTAGGCCTAATTTAGTTTCCGTACCCCGAAGTACACATAATTTTACTCACATCACAACTTCCCAAAGAGGGCGCTGAAACTTTAAGGCTATTTTTTTTTTCCTTTTTTTAAGTAAAAACCCCTTTTTTTCCCCTCACTCTGGAAACAGCGCTAGTAAGAGTGTGTGCTGTTGAAAGAAGTGAATGGTTAGTGCTGTGGAAGAAAGAAAAGCATTGTTAGTACAGGGACCCGAACCCTCGACCCTAGCGGTATAGCGATTCTAGCGTGAAGACCAGCGGGCTTGCCTACTGTGCTACAAGCCCCGTTGTGGTTGTGGGTTAAAAATAATGTAAGTACTGTCCAATGATACTATCTGTTACATATAGCTGTAGGTATACGTACAGTACCGTTCCGTCCGTTTTGACAGACGAGTTTGCGACGGACGAGTGCGACATTTAACCGTCCACAGGCAACGATTTCTCGACGAGTTTGAGAACAATGGCAAAGTGGAACAGTCCAACCTGTCCTCCAAAAATCAATACTGCGACGGGAAACCGTCCTATAATCCCCCTATTGTTTGCTGCGACGGCTGCGATGGGAAACCGTCCTATAATCCCTCTTTTGTTAACTTACTAAGGGGAAGTCCATGTATAAGAACTGAGAGGTTTATCTCTCATATACATTTGCACATTTTCAGCGCTGCCAACCTCTCATACGTTTGCACATTTTCAGCGCCGCATCGTTACGAACAGGACACAGGTACTGTAGTAGTTGTAACAGACCCATCAAACGTTTAACTCCTGTTCGATCGTGCGGCGTTACCATGGGTGTTCATGATTTCCACACTATCAAAAACCTTTCAAAAATTTGACCACAAAATTGTAATGGAAATTAAAAAAAATAGTCAGTCAGTTTTCACCGAAATCATTGAAAACCCACTTAAAAATATAACGGTCGTTTCATATTTCTTAAAGGAAAAAACTACCGTAGGCCCTAGCTCATTGCGTGGCAGCACGCCGATATCCCACTACTGAACCAGGTAGTTGCACCTCCCCCTGCCCCGACTGAAAACAAACACGGCCTCTATGAACCTCCTGCGCGGACCAGTTCGCTTTTCGGAGGGGGGGGGAGGGAGGGGTCGGATAACATCACGGAAACGTCTGCATTGCCAATTAACATCAGCAAAAAACGGAGGATCGACCGCTGACTTGCCCAGCATTTGCTCACGGGTGTATTGGAAGAATGATCAAGTTTTAACAACAAAACTTTTTGCGTGATGCTCTGTTTATATCTCTGTCCGTTTCTAAATTGCCGGCGAATGCGACTTTTGTATGCCTAAGAAATTAAATATAAAAACACCATCATGAGATCCAACTGAAAAATATTCACACCTGGCATAAAACTATGGGATCTAAAAAAAATAAGTTTGAAATCATGAATGATAATCTCGGGCCTTTCTTAAAATACTGCAAAGTGTACCGACTGAGTATTGTCAGTGTACCGCCTACTTTCCCTAAACGGTCAAATAAGGGTACTAAAGGATGGCGCCGATTTATACTCCGAAAACCGGTAGTACAGTTACAGTAGTCCATAAAACAACGAGGAACCCCGAACGGATGAAAAAATGGGTACTTTAAAGTGTTGGCAGCTCCGGGATTTACAGTAATATCTTCCGACATTCGTATATTCCCACATTCCAAGTTCCGACATCCTTATAGTATTGCGACACCCCTTAACTCCGACCAATTAATTACATTCCAAGTTCCAATAGTCCTGATTAGCCTAGGCCATATAGTATGCCTAAATAGGAAGTCCTAATTAGTTTTGTCTCTCGTAAACTCCGAATCGGAAGGTACATATTTCTTCGGAGAATTCTGCCCAAATTTAAAAATGATCCTAAGAGGGTAGACGGTTTCAAATACTGTTGAAGTTCAAGTTCGGTTTTTGAAATAGTCCTATAGGCCCCACTGTAGTTTAAATACGGTGCACGGTCCTATCCATAAGTCACCTCTTTCGACAGGCGGGTATACAGGGGCAAACAACTCACAGTCCACGGGAGGGGGGGATGTCCGTGAATATAGGGCAGACAATTGGTGGGGTTGGCCTATTTTCTGTCCACTAAAAAAATAAAGAAACTTACCGCTATCGTTATGTGCCTTGAGTTCAAAGAATTAAAATACTAGTTAATCCGAATAAAATCCACAGTTACAGAAAGACCAGCAAGAGAGATTTACGCGGTATTGAGTTTACGAATCCGCCATCCCTGATAAAAATTTGGATACTTTCCTTGGCCCGTCGCACCTTTGCGTACTTTTAAATAATAGCCTGGTGCATACTTTATTAGGTCCCATACGACACCGTGGCTCTTTGACCCACACATTCTCAAGTTCCCTAAGCTATGATTTCCCTTGCTTAAACTTGATCAGTTGCATGTTTCTAAAATCGCTGGCTAATTTGATGCAAAACATGCATTTGCTTTCTTTTCAACGGTCTGGTTGGCCAATGAATACCAACAGGCCAGATTGACTGAACAGATGTCACGCAAGCTTCTGCTTTAATCTGAAGACGGGTTAGTCCCAACGAAAGCCCCTACGACCAAGATCTGAAGTGCAGTACAGTGAGCTAGCTAACAGTAGCCGTTGATCACAGAACTAGCGGCATTTCTGTAGCGCGCGTGGCCCGTCATAGGAATACATGTCTGAACATGTTTTGGACTGTCGTTCTCGCACAGCCTGACCTTTCACCTTCACGGTTCACCTTTGCCCCCTCCAATGACCGTGGCACAAAATGTCATGTGCTAGGTCGTGGCAACACGTTCAGCAAATCAGAGGTCTCGGTTTGGGGACTTTCCGGTGACTTCATCACTCTGTTTCTTCCCGATTGGTTGCAGCTCGTAAGCGTTACGACACGTTTACAAATCCACGAGATCGGACAGTCAGACAAGAAAGTTCGATTCATTGCGGTGCGGTGTATACTGTAACCAATGCATGTTGACGTTTAACTGTTATACATTTTTGTGTGATAGATTAACGAAGTTATCGGGCTATATTTTCATTGAGAATACGATGACTAATAAATACAGCAAAGTCCCAATTGGAATTCGTAGCTTTTAGCAGTTATGTGCAGAGACATAGGTCGTGTTAAATGACTTGATTTCAACTGTTGACTTTTGATATTTTTTATTCATTGTATACTGTGTTTTTCTGGACTAAATTTTGTAATCCCTTGTGGATTTAAAGTCTTCTTGCCGAGTCGGCCTTGTTGGGCGCAAGAACGAGGGGAATGTTTGATTGATTGTGGGATTCCGTGGGAAAATCGGGGGTGTAGTTCTGGTCTCTTGATGGGGGATGGAGTGGGGATGGAGTAGGGGGTGGGTAGGGTGGGGGTATTGGGGATGGTGGTAGTTAGACAAAGTTTTACGGCCCAGTCTCCAGCCTATTGATTCAGGTCGAGTCGCCCACGCCTTTTTTTTCAGTTGTGGCTCACTGGCTGTTTTCACTACCCCATTGCTTATGTGGAGCATCATGCACAATGTCAGTAAGGTCCATTTGAAGAGTCTTTGGTATGTCTCTACATGGGAATCTATTCATCAAACCCAAGCCTTCCGCGTGAGAGGCGAATGCTTTACCGTTAGACCAAAGACGCGGTCTGGAGAATGGGGGGGGGTTGGGGTTGATATGTTTACGAGCCAGGACTCGCCGACCCCGACCTCCCGACTGCATGTTGAATAATCTAAGTTAACCACATGACCATGCATGATCAAGTTGGAGTGATTAAGGACAATATATTTACGGAAAATCATCTGTTAAAAACTATCTGGGAGATCAAATTTAATATGGAATTGACTACGTAGTTATTCATGAATAAAAATCCACCTAACGTCCACGGCCGGCTTTAAAGATCGCACCACGCTGCAGCTTAGATGAGGGTGTGTTTGATCTATTTGCAGTGGGGAAATTTAGGTCTTGAGTGGTCTACAAGGCCGAGGTGGGGAAATAACGTTGTGTAGGGAGTGTCAAATATGTGCTCTCTTTTGAAGTATGCTCTCACTCGCGCAGCCAGTAGAAGGGCAGGAATAACAGTTTACGTCCGCCAAGGGGGGGGGGGGACAAAAGGGAGGGAGGGTTCCGGCAAGAGAAGGTTTGTGAGACCGGAAATTACAATGAGAAAGGCCCGCATGACCTACTATGAGAAAAGGATCGAAATCTGGAAGGGTTCACGGGCCGAAAAAGTGTGAAAAGGTTCGCAAGACTGAAACTGAGAAAAGGCGTGGTAGACCGAAAATGTGTAAAGTTCGGCAGGTATTTACTTTCGGTCGCACAACCCTTCCCCATTTTCTGGGAACAATTCAGTTTTGGTCAGGCTAAGGTTGATGCCCTAGAAAATACAGGTCACGCTCTGGTCAGGTCACGGCGCCGCGCCTCTGTGACTGTGATTCCAGACAGATTCTAGACAGTCATCGCGTCGTCGAGTCTACGCGGTCAACATCAAAGGGTGCGGCGAATACGAAGCAATGAAAATATGGTCACTAACCCAGGTGAACGAAATGTTTACGAATAAGGTTGCGCGATTAAACGTTCTTGAACCGTGGGAAATGGGGCTGCTTTTTGTGTTGAAACCATGGAATCGAGCGATACTAAAACTTGTGCAGTGCTATTAAACTAGCAGTTTGTGAGAGTTGCTTATGTCGAGTTTTCTTAACACGGTACGCAATTAAAATTCGTTTGGATTATAACATACGCCGATATTGATTGGGCTTAACTGATTCAATGGATTTAATTTGGATTTATACATATTTATACATATCTGCTTGTGTGGGAATATAATCTTTGCAAAAGGTAAGACTAAGAGAATCATATCTCTTGTTTAGGAATTCGGAAAGAACTATAGCTCTTGAACAAGGCGGTGCATTACGGGATCGAGAGAAAGAACTGTCCCTGCAACTTAAAATCGGCCTTCGAACAATTTCAATTCAGTACCACCTACATCGTATAATCTTTAAGCTCTGTGTACTTTTCTACCGTGGCTGAGGAATTTCGAAGCTGTACTGAAGGTACACAAAGGGGGAATTTGACCCCGCCTTCCTCAAATGTTGACTCCCCGCCCCAACTTCAGTTAGGAGTTGGGACAGCCGAAAAATACAACCCTATAGAGAGAGAACTTTTCATCCATTCATATGCTAAAACCTTAGGACTCTCGGGGGTTTTGCCTCCCTGGACCCCCACCCTCTTTGAGCTCGGTTTTGCACAGCGTCGGAGAAATAATGCCCCTCCCCCCTTATTTCCTTGCCCTAAGTTTTACTGCCCTTAGTTTTACTCCCCTAATATTGACATTCTGAAGGTCCAGCCACTTTTTCCTTCAAAGGTAAAGCTGGAGGTAAATTCACATTGCTATTTTCGCTTGCTAGACATACCTTTTTTGGTTTGGTCGTAGGTTAACCTGAAAAGAAATGGGCCGTGTGAGGTAGGAATGGGATGTATACACGGAGCATGCATGTATCATTTTTTGGAAAAAGTACAGCACATGTTGTTGCTTTACTAAATTTGCGCGAAGCTCCATTGGCGGATGCAAGAAAAAATATTAATCGGCAAATAATTTCAACATGATTTTAGCGCTGACCGCCAACGTTCCGGCACTGTAACAAACAATCTGCTACATGACAACCTGAACCTCCGTATGACCGGATCTTTGGATACCGTGTGTGGTTCCCGTGCCAGAAAGGCTAACACCTACTTTCATAAAATCTCTTAACCAGATGCGGTATACAATATGTCCTGATGAGGACAGTATCAAAGGGTTACCTCATCAAATTAATCAATACTTTAACGATAGTTAGCTTTCATTCTGCGTCAATTGAAAGATAAGTCAAAGCCTAAAATTTGGACGCAGTTTTACTGTTAATATTGTGAAGGTGTCACTTCTTGAAACATTTGAATGAAAAAATATTTCTTACTATGTGGACCTCACGCAACATTTGCATAACGGTTAAGTCCCCCAAAACACACAGTGCAGTCAAATAATTTCCGAGTAGGTTTACATTGTCGAGTTGTTATTTTTTTCTTTTCACGGGACTGCGCTGCAAAAGGCGTTTACTCTTCACAGTTAATTACGCAAACTTTTCATTCCTAAACTATTCATCGGTACAGCAAAACGATAGTAGTAATGTAGTTTAACTTTTAAAACAAACCGATAGGACATAGTACTTTCATTCAAACTTCATATAGACCCTCTCTGTTTGCTTTGCCACATACCCCAAAAGATGTTAGAGTGTTTAAGCTGTTACGTTTTCCGAGCGTATTTGCTTAATAACCCGCGGCTCTGGGCGGTCAGTATTGACTGCTCAACAACCGCTTACAACATGATCCGTGGAGAGCGAAATGGAAAGTGGTAGCAAAGTGTCAAATGACTGCAGTAACATTTTTAAACGCACTACCGCCGCCGTTTACTTAAAAATGGATATGTTAAAAATAACGATCAAAAGACTTGCAAAAATTGAACGATATACTGTACACGGTAACTGTTCAAAATTTCTCAGGGAATATACGATGTTATCTCAAGTAAATGCCAATGCAACTTTAGAGGCGCATTGTGTGTAACTTGCTCTGCACGTACGGATTTGACATCGATTTCACCGAAGTTCAATTACAGTTACTGAACATCAAATTGTTTAGTTAATTTGGACATCAATAAATTTGTATTGTTCGTCAGGGACGGTTTTCCGTCCTCTAGGGGACGGCTATATTGTGGCTCAATTTACGTGGCTCTCATTTATACCGTGTTTGGAACAAGCAGCCACAACACAAAAGAGACCGCTATTGTTCGCTAAACCTGCTCTAAAAGAAAATCCTATTGTTGCGTGCGACGAATTCCCGTCCGCTCGTGGACGAGTTTATTGTGTACTAAATCCTTGCACAAAAGAAGGGATTTTGCGACGAGTTGGAGGGCTATTGATAGTAATTTCATGGGGGGAAATTTTGTTGCGACGGGTTTGTGACGGATGAGACAGGTATGGGACGGTTGGGACGGCTATCGATTTTTTACGAGTGTCAAAACGGACGGAACGGTACTGTATAAAGCTGAGTGTGTACAGTATGTACTTGAGAGTGTACATATATATACAGTATGGGATACGTATAGGTTTATATACCCCTACGTATACAGTTCCTATGCATGCGTACACCTGCATATGGCCCACCCTAACCCTATACCTATGCGTACGTAACCCTAATACTATGTGTACATAACCCTAACCTTATAACTATGCGTAACCGCAACCCTTTTACTATGCATATATATAACCTCTAACCCTCCAGCTATGACGCAAGTTCCGGGTACGGAAACTAAATTGGAGGCGGCGTACTTTTAATTGAAATACTGGAGACTAGGGCCCTAATGTTAGGCCTAGAGGCTAGGCCTATTTCAAGCCTCATAAAATTGGTGTTGGAATTGCAAATTAGTCTAAGCAGCGTAGCCTACAGTTGTTTCTTTACCAGTTGTTTGGCCCCCTTGCCAGTTCGCCCTCAACCAATTCGCCTCAGTCGTTTTGCCCCTTTGCCAGTTCGCCCCCAAGAAGAAGTCGTTTCCCCAAAATGCTGAAGACTTGCCATGATAAAGTACATCAGGGCCAAGGATTTTCCCCTTTGCTGTTTCAGTTATCTCAAGTTTCTGTGGAATTCCGTTTCAATACAGAAGGGTATTTAGTAGGGCTGTTGGTGATTGGCAATTAGTCAGCCACTACTGGCATATGTCTTCAAAAATTTCCACTTAAAATTATCATTATTCAAGAAATAGCAAGTTCAGCTTCTTGATGTTGGATAGGCCCCCAATTTGTGACGCTGAGGAATATGGCATCACCCCGGTTTCTTTTAAATCAAGGTACACAACAGCACAATTTGGTACAACTCTGTGCAAAAAACTCAATATCAAAATATATTCTTCTATGCAATAAACTGACAAATATTTAAACCATCAAACTCTGTCACATGTCCATCAAATATTCAGATATGAAAAAAAGTGCAAAACAAAGGTTCAAAACATTTCCCATCCTTCACAACAGTCAAATACCCACTCGTTTCTATAAAGCTTTGGATACATACATTATTTTTTCCCTGTAAATACTACTACATCGAGCTTGTGACATCTTAAACCAGAAGTCACTTAAAGATAGTGCGAGTGAAGTTCATCTGGAAGGGAGAAAGTAGAACGAAGATTAAACTTGCTGGTATTCTGTGGCTTTACTCTCCTGGTGTAGCTGAATCAGTTTGGAAATAGTCCCGCACAATTTATGCAGCCAAGTAGGCTGAAACAAAGCAAGACCAATCCGTTCATAGAATTCATTTCGTCTCCGGGCGTCTCGCCAATTTGTACCAGGGTTCTCGCCAGCCCATTTTAACCTGGGGCTGCTCCCTGTTTTAATTTACAGTAATATGGCTTCTCAGTGCCCGGTTTGAAAATTTATATACTCCCAATTGAAAAGTTGTGCTCCTGGTTGAAATTTTTATCAATTTTAAAGCATTACCAGAACATACGGACGTACAGTAAAACCAACACAAACATAATCACAAAAACTTGATATTAATTTTGCTCACACCAGCCTGACTTCAATCAAAACAGAATTACTTTTCTTTTGGCCCGACTCAAGGCGGTCTAGCACTTGGTGTAAACAGTGCATAGTGTACATACAGTAGGATGCACATGGGTAAGACTGTACTTTACTCATAGTAGTGTGGATATTAGACGCAACGATGCAACGGAAGGAAAGCACAAGGCCGACAGTCCTGTGTTTCCTTTACTTTGTAGCTTGGAAGTAGTGAGCACGGTTATGAACACAACTTTGATTGGTTCGTTATGTCCTAGGGCTGTCAGCTTGGGATTAGTGGACTAAACGTCTAATCACATCTTTTTGTGAATACTCTGCGATTAATCTCATTTGCGTATGTATAACCAACCCGTGTAGTAACGTGTAGATATCAGTAATAAACCTCACTGTACATATATGTGTGTGAATTCGTAATTTGCAATCGCTAGCCAATACTGAGTTAGCTTTAATACTAGGCACATGCAGGTCCGCCTCGAAGCAGATTCCATTTTAACTTTTTTTTCCCCTTTTATCTTTAGTAGCAATTCATTTTGTGGAAAGCAGTTTTTGGTTGCGATGAAAAGAGAAACCTATGCATTCATGATGGCGTGTGTGTGTATGTATGTGTGGGTGTATGAGTGTGTGTATGGTGTGTATGTGTGTGTGTTTGTGACACTTTGCTTGTTTACAGGATATCTTGAGAAGGGAAGATCTGACAGTTCTCAAACTTGGTACACAGATACCCCATACTATTTACATACATATTTATTTTGGTTGAGGACAAAGGTCATCTGGGGTCACAGGGGGTCAAGAACCAGAATCCTTGTTTACACAATATCTCAAGACAGGAAACTTGGATTAATTTCAAACATGATATGTTGATGCGTTATGATGTAAAAAAAGAACCCTATTGATTTTGGTGGAGTTCAAAGGTCATTTGGGGTCGCATGTGGTCAAACCCTGAAATCCTTGTTTACACGATATCTCATGGTAGGAAACTTGGATTAATTTCAAACATGATATGTTGATGCGTTATGATGTCAGGAAGAACCCTATTGATTTTGGTGGAGGTCAAAGGTCATTGGGGTCACATGGGGTCAAACCCTGAAATCCTTGTTTACATGATATCTCATGGTAGGAAACTTGGATCAATTTCATACTTGATATGTTGATGTGTTATGATGTCAGGAAGAACCCTATTGATTTTGGTGGAGGTCAAAGGTCATTTGGGGTCACATGGGGTCAAACCCTGAAATCCTTGTTTATGTGATATCTCATGGTAGGAAACTTGGATCAATTTCATACTTGATATGTTGATGTGTTATGATGTAAGGAAGAACCCTATTGATTTTGGTGGAGGTCAAAGGTCATTTGGGGTCCTGAACCTGAAATCCTTGTTTACGTGATACATTATGGTAGGAAACTTGGATTCATTTCAATCTTGATAGGCTGATGCGTAATTATGTAAGAAAGAACCCAATTTATTTTTGTGAAGGTCAAAGGTCATATGGGGTCAAATGGGGTCAAAACCTGAAATCCTTGTTTACATGATACATTATGGTAGGAAACTTCGATTCATTTCAAACTTGATATGTTGATGTGTTATGATGTAAGAAATAACCCAATAAATTTTGGTGGAGGTCAAAGGTCATTTGGGGTCACATGGGGTCAAACTCTGAACTTCTTGTTTACACTATGTCTCAAGGTAGGAAGCTTGGGTTGATTTCAAACTTGATTTGTTGATGCGTTATGATGGGAGGAAGAACCCTATTGATTTTGGTAGAGGTCAAAGGTCATTTGGGGTCACTTTGAAAAACTTGTCAAAATGAGATATCTCAAGGTAGGAAACTTGGATGGATTTCCTTATTAGTATGTGAATGTTTTATGGTGAGTTGAAAGTACTATACCTGTTGTTTTTGGTGGAGGTCAATGGTCATCTGGTATCACCTGGCATCAAACTCTGAAAACCTTTTTTGCAGAATATCTTAAGGCACAGTATGAAATTTGGCTTTTTGAATAGAAAAATGTTTTGGTTAAAAGAAAAACCAGTCACTTACAGGTGGAGACAAAGGTTTTTTTGGGTCACCAGTTGTTACAAGAAATGTAGCATTTTATTAAAAAGAGCATGTATGTATCATCAAAACCTCAATGCATTTTTGCATTCTGGTTATAAAAATTGCTTCCATTGGAGGTTGATTCAGATAGTACAGTATCCAGACAGTACAGTTTCTATCGTGAAAGTAGGTAGCTGCCACACCCCCTTCGTGGACAGCTGCAGGACAGACTCTGATAAATTTAATTGGGACACTTGCCCAACCGGGTACCCATTTAAGTGTTTACACCGGGTACCCGGTTACCCGGGTCCCTGACCGACGTTCTTGCTACCCAGGTGGAAAATTACTACCCGGGTAGCGTTTTTCCATGATCCCTTTTTGATCTTCGCAAAATAACAGGGTTATTGAAAGTAACAAATGTATTAACCCACATCTCATTCACAATTATTTGAAATGAAAGTTGCTTTACTTGTTTGTTTCCGTAACATGCTTTTGTTAAAGGGCGAAGGTAGTCACCCCAAACTTGTCTTGAAGCAGCAACTAAATTTCACAATTGTAATCTTATTCCTTTTCGAAGTATCTGTTATTATAATTTAGGACTTCAATATTGCATATTCAAGGTAAAACAAGTTGTAACTCCTGGTAAATTTCACATTTGAAGAGAAAAAATATTGTCACATGACTCTCAAGAGCCAGTCATGAAACAGCATGGTCTACTACACTACTTCATTTTGGGGGGACTGCTCTTGCCCTTTAAAGCACTTTTTCAGAAGCAATTCCCGGGATGTGTGTTTCTAACATACGCTCCTATACCATTTCACGAAACATTATAGGCCTACTGTACCTACTGTACTGTGCACAGCCTAGCCTAGCCTGCAGGGCGGAGTAAAGATATTGCAAGGTTTATGATGGGATACCCAACGAGTAATACGGTTCGGGTACCCGGGTACGAATTTCCCAACTGGTGCAAACACTGACTCATTTGTTTCATTTCTAATTGGCTGCTAAAAATAGTGTGGCTTGAAGCCACAACAAAAACTAGACATACAGTAGGGCCTAGCCACTTAAATTCACAGTACAAAATGTGACGTTAGAGCTAACAATATTTAATAGGCTGTAATCGAACCCAGACATTGTAGTTTCACCTGTCATTTATTGTATAAGTTACCACCTGTGTTATTGAAGAGGTACATTTGCAGCACATGCGTAACCAGGACTGGCTGCTACATGCACAGTATAATATACACACAACCTTCAGCTGGCTGCTGCGTGTGCATTGTTAAAAGCGCTCAGAGAATGGGTGTACTTCAGTTGGCAACAACATGACACTGTCACTCCATAATTACCTTAAAAGTGGGGAATCCCCAAATTTTTAAAGAAGCCCCTTCATTCATGAACGCAAGCAGCCAATCATTGAGGAGGACGATTCTCTCTGTAACAGAAGTTCGTTCGGTGTACAGCACTTAGCAGCAGCGTAATGATTTTCAACCCACTGTTACCATGTACAATTGCTGCTATGTACGCTGTTAATCTTGATAAACAGTGATGGGAACTTTTTTGAAACTTTTTCCAATTCATGACTTACGAACACTCATATGTGATACAAGGACAGGAATAATATGGTTTAAAAGCTGAACTTGTTATTTCTTGAAAGCTGTTAATTTCAAGTTGAAATTTTCGGAGACATAGGCCAGTAGTGAATTGACTATTGACTGTGTGTGTGTGTGTTTGTGACACTTTGCTTGTTAACACGATATCTCAAGATAGGAATGTCTGACAGTTTTCAAACTTGGTACATAGATGCACCATATTGGAAGGAAGAACCCTATTGTTTTTGGTGGAGGTCAGAGGTCATCTGGGGTCACCAGGGGTCAAAGGCTGAAAACCTTGTTAACGCAATATCTCAAGATAGGAAGCTTGGATAGATTTCATATGTGGTATGAAGATGCGTTACATTTAGAAGATGGTCCCTATAGTTTTGGGAGAGGTCAAATTTCATCGGAGGTCACCAGGGTCAAAGTCTGAAAATGTTGTTAACATGATATCTCAAGATAGGAAGCTTGAATAGATTTTGTTTTTGATATGTGGATGCGTTATGGTCAGAAGATGGTCCCTATTGTTTTGGTGGATGTCAAAGATCATCTGCTGTCACCAGAGGTCAAAGTCTAAAAATCTCACTAACAAGATATCTCAAGATAGGAAGCGTAGATAAATTTCAAACTCAGGTATGTGAATGCGTTGTCGTCAGGAGATGGTTCCTATTGTTCTTGGGTGGAGGTCAAAGGTCATGTTGGTTCATCGGGGGGTCAAAGTCTGAAAATCTCATTAACGGAATATTTCAAGATAGGAAGCTTGGAAAGATTTCATGTTTGGTATGTATCTATGCTTTATGCTCAGGAGATGGTTCGTTTTGTTTTTTGCAGAGGTTAGAGGTCATGTGGGGTCACTGGGGGTCAAAGTCTGAAAATCTTGTTAACATGATATCTCAAGATAGAAAGTTTGGATAGATTTTATATTTGGGTATGTGGATGTGTTATGGTCAGGAGATGGTCCAATTGTTTTTGGCAGAGGTCAAAGGTCATCTGGGGTCACCAGGGGTCACCAGGGGTCAAAGTATGAAAACCTTGTGATATCTCAAGTTAGGAAACTTGGATAGATTTAATATTTTGTTTGGCGATGTCTTATGGTCAGAAGATGGTCCCCTTTGTTTTTGGCAGAAGAGGAAGGTCTTGTGGAGTCAAAGTATGAAAACCTTTTTAAATGTGATCTTCCAAGATAGCTATCTGTCTGTCTTTCTTTATGTTCATCTGTCTACCTATCTATGTATGTCTTTTATGGAGGTCAAAACATTATTTGGAGTAACAGTATTTTTTTTTTAACATGCTAGTATAACATTTATTTGAGAAGATAATGGTGCATGATGGCATTATTTGAAATGGAAAATTTGTGTATCATGGAAACCTCAATGCATTTTTGCATTCTGGTTTATCAAATCTACCTCCTCCATGCACATTTACCTTTTACTGTAATTGTGCCAAAGCCTATGGAACTGTATCATAGTGTATTTCAATGTCCTGGCAGTTCTTTTTTTTTGCATGGGCAATATGGAAAATGGCCACTAGTTCTTTCAGTAATTACAATATTTGGTGAGTACAGGTCACCCATAGATGAAAATGATCGTGAACTTTCATATTTGGAAAAGGTATTACCTACTACTGTATACAACAGTTTGAGCTTGATATACAGTAAAAGTTGCCAGAACTTCATTTTGCTGTCTTCACCTAAAAATTTACAATGTTTATTTCATCTTTCACCTTGCTTTTACTTCAGTAATATCCAAGATGAGCAGGGGCAGCAGTGGTTCTAGAGGAATGGGGTATGGAGGCTTTTCTTTTTACAACCGCAGTAAACCAAGGGGTATGCCGTATGGAGGAACAGTCATGGGATTTGAAGAACCTGATCTGAAAATTATTATGAAGAAACACAGAACTGAACAGGAGTGAGTGCTGTTACTTTTCTCTCTTACTGTACTGTACCCTTTTTTATAAGCTCCATTAGTGTACATGCTTGTTTTCACATGGCATCAGAATTGATTAGCTCCTCCCACTTCCATGTCAAATGTCAACATTCATTATGTTGGTCATACTGTTATCTGCTTTTCAGCTAAGTACTCCAGCTATACATACTGCACTTCAATTTTACCAGTAGTCTATAAAAATTGATACAGCTCCTTGATTGACATCAAATATAAAATAGGCAGAGTACAGTCAGCTCATATTACACAGCATGCACTGAAACGGATCTGATTGTACCAGGATATGAGGTAAATGAATAAATTGGAACTTTGTGTGGATGAGGATGAGTTTGGTAGGGGTGAGAGGTTCAGTATGGTGGGAGAGTTGGAACTATCTGTTAAAGATTGTCAAGCTTTCATTAATAGTGACTTGCACTGTAGACTTATGAACAATACCTCAATAGGAACTTGCAAAGCCACAGTATTTGCCTATAGTATTTGCCTGTACCTTTGAAACCCATACAATACATACCAATTGTTTGTCCAGGATTACTTTGTCTTTAATCTTTTGCAATGTTTCACTTACATTTCAAGATGCCTTCCTTTGCTCAGTTTGACAAGGTACTGTTGGACAGGGGTTGTGTACAAACATACTGTCCATTTTCCTATTAAACAGCTTACTTTAGTTATCTTATTTCATGTTTTGGTTCATTGGTTTTCTCTTACAGATATTTTGATGCAGACAGTGATGATGAAGATGCAGGGGGAAGCAAGAATGAGAGTAAAGGAGAAGACAGTGATGAAGATGACCCTTTAGATGCTTTCATGGCAGGTGTACAGGTATGGATTCTCATGCTTAAGGCAACATATATTGCAGTAGGGGTGCTCCAAAATAAAAATATTTTAAGGGCAATAGCAATCCCCCCCAAATTATTTAAAAACAACAGGTAATTCTCACAGCTATCTTCTGATTTATCTTCTAAGTACCCTTAATTATATTTCAGATTTCGGTATTGTATATTCAATGGAAAGTAATGAATTACTCCTCATGAGTTTCACACTTCAGTCATAAAATGGTTGTGACATGACGCTTAACAGCCAGTTTGAAAACAGAACAGAACAGATCACCCTTCTAATTTAAATTCTCCCTCTACACTACTATATCTGTACCAAAACCATGGCAAATACTTGTTTTTTTTATTTTATGTTTCAGAGTGTGTTTTTTTTTGGTAAGGATGGTTATTTTTGTTTTTTTTCTTTGAAGGTTTCAAGGGGGGTGGGGATATTTTTGTATTCAAGACAATGCAAAACTGGAGAGATCCCTGACCTTAACTAAGCATGGTATTAAGGGTTAACTGTGATGTTCAAGCTGATTGTAAGGGAATCAATTTACTGCCTTGACATAGTGACATCACCTTCTTTTTCTCTTTCATTATTAGAGGACAAAGTTTAGTATATACTGACTGAGGACATGAAAGGAATTCCATATAAATAATGACTTTACTCACTTCAGTAGTTTGACTTTTTTAGCTTGCAGTGGGTTCATATTTGTCACCCTTTTAACAGCTAGGGTTTGGTTTTTGACCAATTTCAATAAAAACCAAGTAGAAGAAGAAATATGAAAGGGATAAGGTTAAAATTGCTCAACAAATTTTGTACTGTTCTACTGTATGGAAATGACAATCAGTACATGAACCATTGTGCAAAATAAATAATGATAAAGATTAAAATATATATTTTGCTGTGTTTATGTTAAACAAAATATTGTAATAACTTCCATGTAGAGTACAAATTGAATGGAAGCAGTGAAACTCTCTTTCCTGGAGTAGCCAAAATTCCTGTTAGAAGACAAAATAAAGTATCTTGTGTTTAAAAGTCACCATCCCCTCATGATCAGTACTCAATACAATGGGCAATTCTATCTCAGTGGTGTAGACCAGTTACAACTTGGGAAAAGGCTGTGGCCAGCCCAACTTATACCAGTTTGTTAGAAACTGTTCCATTAAACTAACTAACTCATAAATATGAAGCTGTAAGTTATAATGTGTCCTGTTGAAATTCACATTTGTGAATTATTTTCTCAAACTATTTTCTTGTAATTTCTATTCATTAAGGAGGAAGCAGCCAGAGCCATTCAGGAGGTCACAGAACCAAAGGAAAGTAAACAGAAGGAAGAGAAAGATAAAGCAACCAGACAGGATATTGATGAGATGGATGATCAGGTAATGTCATCTTCTTCAACACAAAGGGAGAAAGTCTTTTGTGTATTTTTATTGACATGTACAATTCAGCGGAGTGTATAAAGGCTATAAAGCAATTAAGGAGAGGGTTTGAGGTCTCATCCCCAGCTGATTTATGGCAAACTTGGTTTTATAGCCAAAAGCTATTTGCAGTCCTCTGTCCTGAACTGTTCAGTGGCCAGGGAAATGTGGAGAGTTCCAGTTTGGGATTAGTACAGCTGTAAAGCTTACTTATGTAACACTTTTGGGACTATTAAGCCGTACAGGAAACTTGCAAACTGGCGAAATATCATGGTCCCTGTTGGTGACAACCATACTAGATGTTTTTCTCCAGAAAAGGGAATTCATAGATAGTGTCATCTTTTTAGAGACAACATTCATTGTGTTTGGCATAAAATTATCTTTTTGTGATGTCAGGGCTGGTCATATGACGGTGGGCGATCGCCCATGCTCACCTAAACGCCCACCTTGGGAGCAAAAATCCTTCCCAAGGCGGGCATTTTCAAAATGCCCGCCTTGAATTGTGCATCGGACAGTAAATAGCCTGCCTTGAGAAATATGGTCACCCATGTAAAAATACAATGCCAAAAACATCAGAATACATGATCACAGGTGCGTTTAAAAGACCACCTGAAAAAATTTTTTGCCATAATATTCGGGTACTTACGTAGCGAACACTTGTTTGTTACGAACTTTTAAGCAGAAAAACATGGAGACTGCAGCAAATATTTTCACAGCAAGCATTGCTGCAGTAGTACTGTTGACCATGACTACCTTGTGCACTTGTTGAAATAGACTACGAACTGTATTCTTAGGGCATAGCAGAGCTAGTTTGTGTACGTTCACTGCAATAAATTTCTTGAATGTTTTATGTTCAACACAGTGCTCTGTATTTTATTTAAGTGCATAGTATGTACTTTTGGCTCTTTACTATCAAAATGATGAAATGCTTGTTACCAGTTTTATGGGAGACGGCCTTCATTTGTGCCAATACCGATATCTTTACCGAAAACGCCATTATCGACCGATACCGATAATACTTACCAGTTATCTGCTCAACACTACTATTAACAAAACTGCCCGCCTTAAATCTTGGGGTGGGCAACTAATTGCTCCCCTGGAAGCATGGAACCTTAATATAGGCGGGCAGTTGCTTGCCCTCCTGAAAAATTTTCATGACCAGCCCTGTATATAGTGTAGTGTTTATATGTAATTATTGAAACATTCCCAAATAATTTTCACTGAGAGTAGGTTAGGGCCCAACTAGTTGGCAACATGTATGGTGTACAGTATGTACAACATATCTAGCTGCTGTTTGGGGCTCCTGCCAAGGCTTGTTTCTGTTTCTGGAGTTTATTTAAGTTACTAAATGTTTATTAGGTTTGGTATCAAATGAAAGGTTTTTGAATTTTTAACTGACAAAACTGCTATTTCCATAGCAATGTTTGAGAGTAGTTCCCTTTTGTTTTAAATTTAATCTCTCAATTTACATACCACACAGCAGCTCATTTCATTTATAGGCCCAATACTTCTTCCATGAAAAATGCTTCATGTTATAGTGGCTGTTCCTAGGTTCTGAGAACTTAAAAGGTACGAATGAAATTTTTCCAAACTATAAAAACCATTGTCTTATCATTTGTGTGGAATACATTCTAAGAGTTTCCATAATTGCTATCCCAACTCAAGCAGTTCTCCCTATGACAGCTTTAAGGTGAAAGAGCAGTCCCTCCAAACTTAAATATCACAGTTTTTGTCTGATTTCTCCTCAGAGTATCTTTCATTACATTTTATGACTTCACTATTGCATATTCAAGATAAACCAAGCAGTAGCTTCTAGTAAATTACACATTTGAAGAGAAAAAAATGTTGAAACATGACTCTTAAAAGCCAATTATGAAATAGGATAGTCTACTACACATCTTCAAGGTGGGGTGACTGCTCCTGCCCTTAAATATTCCTTTAAAGTGAAAAGAAGTTTAGTTTTAATTTTCAACTCATGGTTGCCCTGCAGTGGAGGCTGTGAAAATGAAAGACTTTCAAGAAATTATGACTTGTAATGTTGTGGAATGATAACCTAATTTTACTTATTTTCCATTTACCTTTGGTCCACAACTTTCCAGGAATCATACTTCAAGTATATGGAAGAGAACCCAACTGCCGGTCTACTGGTACCAGAGGATGAAGAGATCATTGAGTATGATGAGGAGGGCTATCCTATCTTTGTGGAGAAGTCTAGAGATATTGATCCTTTACCACCTATTGACCATTCAGAGGTAAAAAAACAGAGTTTGTATGAGAAGAATGTCTCCAAAATTAAAGTGTAGACTCATTCATAGTTAGGTCACTGTGGGTTGGCACTGGTTGGTATAGATAAGGTTAGGTTCGATGGACTTTTACGGCCCAGTTTCCAACCAATTGGTTTAAGTAGAGCTGGCCACAGCCTTTTTTCCATTTGTGGCTCACTGGCTTGTTTTCCCTACTCCATTGATTATACTGAGCACTAAACACAATGGCAGTGTGTTCAGTTTTTAATGTCTTTGGTCTGACTCGATATGACTTGGTCAGGACTTGAACTGCTGACCTCACAACTGCAAGTCTAATGCTCTAACTACGTGACCATGCAGCTGGTGCCCATAGAATGTAGATGAATGAGAATCTGCATTTCACTCTGACAAAAATGTATTTTCACCTCTTCAATTCCCTTGTCAAGCAGCTGTGTCGTTGTCATTTGTTTGTTAACATGAATCAGTCTTTACTCCACATTTTGCTAGTGAAGAAAAGTTTTAGAGAATACATCATTTTGTTATTTCTTGTAGAGTTATTGTAGTTCTTCAGTAGATGTTCTCATGAAACCAAAAAACAAAATGGGGAAGGGGGGGGGGGGATGTGGGAGTGGTCAAACTCTGTATCTGAGTGTATTTTGTACATCATATCTTGCTTTGTTGTCACTTTCTCTTTTACCATGTATGTAGGTCCTGATAATTTTTGTAGCATTGTAGATATAGAATGAATTACTGGCTTGAAAATGAAATAGAACAGGTTCTATTTCACTGTGGTGAAACTTAATGCTGAAAAGTTTTTCAAAGGGTGTCCTTCATAAATTTGCTTTTGTTTTCTTTGAACTCCCCTCATTTAATTGATATTTTTTTAATTTTTCAGATCAAGTATGAAGATTTCAGCAAAAATTTCTACGAGGAACATGATGAAATTAAAAGGATGTCCTTTTTTGATGTTGTCAACCTTAGAAGGAAACTTGGGATCAAGGTATAATCTCTTTATTTTATCAAATATGTCCAATGTCATTCCTTGTGAATCCTGTTGTAAAGTAATTGTTTGATTAGCTCAATCCCATTCTAACTGAATCTTTTAGCTGAAAGTATAATGGACAAGGATTCTAAGGTCACCCTACCATACTTGAATTAAGTGTGCAGCTTCCTTTGGTGGTAAACAAAACTTTTCTCATCTTTGAACTTATGTATTGTGTTGAAGTTGCTATAAGAAATGTGTAGCTCAAGGACTGCAGAAAGCAAAGGTCCAACCATTGCTGTGCTATGCAGTAGGGATGGGAAAGGTCTGGCAGCTTATCATAGTCTTGAAACTCCTTGAACTTTGTGTGGTTTAGTCTGGACAAATTGCTAAATAGTCCTGAAATTTAAAACCTTGCACTTTCAGTAGCTGTATGTTTAGTAATCTTCATTGCTAGGTAAAAGCACATACAAAGAAGGGACTTTATAACTATTTCGTAAGAAGGGAATAAGTTATTCCATGGTTGTGCTTATATTTTCATGTATAGAAATGGGAAATTTCTCTTCAATGGCCAAAATTTTCCTCAAGATGGCCAGATTTCCCAGGAAAGAGCCTCTTAGCTTCCCAACATTTTCCACCAATATTAAGTGTTTTTTATTTTTCAGGTCTCAGGAGCTGATCCTCCCAAACCAGTTTCAAGCTTCGGACATTTTGGTTTTGATGAACAGCTTATGCATTGCATCAGAAAGTCTGAGTTTTCAAGTCCTACTCCTATTCAAGCCCAGGTTTGTATACTTTCACATCAAACACTCTTTTGGTGTACAGTAGAGTAGCAACTCATATTTTAGGGTCTGCTGCCTGATGTGGAGGTAGTAGTTGAATTGAATGGTTGATTGCCATAGGGAAATACCCAGGGTTTGACAAAAGCAGGCATGCCCCATGCCACAAGCATGACACCAACACTGAAGAGCTATATGCTTTTTTCATGGCTGACAGTGGATTGTATAGAAAGTATTTTACGTAAGACTGTTTTAATGGAGGAAACATTAGCAAACTGCATCCAAATGTCACATAACCATTATTGTGATGAAGGCTGGAATCAGCAAATTGAATTCTTAAAATGGCCTTGACTAGGTTAAATTGTGTATGGCAGCACATATGTTTCAGTTGCATATTATTTACTTGAAAGATGTACTACTTATCGGTATCTGTATACTTAATATCAGCAACTATTAAAATTAAGGAAGGGGTAAGGGGTCCTCTGTCTGGTTTGTTTTTTGTCTGACGTCATGGTCATGATTAAATCAAATACATTAAATTTTAATGCAGTCTTGTTCCCATCGTTGCAGTTTTGATGAAAATGTTTTTAAAATCGCTGCATGAGGTTCTTCTTGTAATAGAGAGAATGATGGTAATATTCTTTATTTTTGAATGTCCCGAAAATGAGTCTAATACTTGTGTAATCCTAGTTTTTCAAGTTCACTCTAGTCATATTGTCATGCTGTGTTTATTTTTTTTTCGAAGGGTGTGCCGATTGCTCTAAGTGGGCGTGATATAATTGGCATTGCCAAAACAGGAAGTGGTAAAACAGCTGCCTTTGTTTGGCCCCTCCTAGTGCACATCATGGATCAGGTAAATATACATCTTAGGAAATTCTTCTGTTGTGTTGTACTGTTATCACCAATAACTGATATTTTGAACCTCAGTTACAGTGTTTCACTTTCTTATTGACTGCTGGTTTTGAACAGAATGACTATTTGGTTCTTTTCATGTTTCATTACCTTAAAGAGACAATCAGAGTTTGACAGCAAATATTAATCCTTTGTTCCAGCTCTTTGTTTTTGCTGTTTTTAATAATTTATCTGAATCAGGAGACACAAGGTCTTTCGAGTGAGAACAAATGTTAATTTTGTGTTAATTACTGATGAATAGGAATTTTGTAATTTTGTTCAAGTAACAAAATTTCACACAGATGCCAGACAAGACAGCCTCATCCATACAGTGACCAATCACAATATCAGACCATGATGGCAGATCATTTTAGAGTTAGTTTCAACTCAGAGCATGATTGATGATTGTGGTGCAGAATTAAAGTCATTGAAAACATGTTAAAACTAACTAATTGCCCCTTTAAGTGCACATTTACAATTATTTAAAGAGGCTTATTGAGTTGGTTCATGAAATTCAACAAATTTTTCCAAACCTGTTAAGTTTTCTACACATACCAATGACAAATGGTCAATCTTAGACAATCCCCATACCCTACATGCAAATAGCTGTTTTATGATTGAGTAATTAACGATCCAAGTCGGTTTTCAAAAATTCGTGACCAGACACTTTTTCAAATTATGTACAAAACCATTACAAGTCAGGACACTAGAAAATTCAAACTTTTAACGTTTTCTGTGACTCTTCGGCTTGAAACTTGACTTCTTATGCAAATTGTAAGCATTTGTTATGTGGTAGTGACCCTTTGAGACTCTCATTAAGTGATCGATATCGACTCAATGAGCTGCTTTAACTGAGGGAACACTATGGAGAGTATAAACCATGGTTCTTGATACTCTTGGATTAGTATGAAAAAGTTTATATATTGGCACAGACACTTAATGCACATTTTACTGATAATGATGTTATCAAGCACAGGCAACCTTTGACAGCACCATCTAGATGGGATCCTTTTACCATTTCCAAAAATTATTTCTATGAAAAGTATAATTTGAATTCCTTATGGCAATGACCTGTAGAGTTACAATGTCTTTTATCATGTATGTGTTTCCTTGTCTGTGAACTCAACCCCCCTAAAAGATGAAAAAGTATGTATCCCCACCACTCCCCCTTCCCCCACAAAAAAAAGTGTAAAAATATTTGTGGTCATAAAAAAATGGAACCTGTGCACCACATTTTTTGTCAAGATTTGAAAAGATATCTTCACCAAAATTTACAGAGGGGTTGATGGTGTTTTAATTTGTAATGTTGCTCACTTACTACTCAAAATAACTACCTTTATTATTCTTTTGTTCTTTTGACTAAAGCTTCTTCAACTTCTGTAATTATTCTTTTTGTTTTTAAAACAAAGGTCTATGTGAATGTCAGCGCATTTCATCAGCAAGCACTGTTTCAAATTCTGAGGTCCTGCCTTAAAATGTGGAACTTTTGCATCATGTTATACGTATCTGTGTCCAATCTTAGCAAATTGCACTTTTAACCTACATACAATTGCCACCAAAACAAATGAAGCAGTCCCACCAAAACAAATGGTACATTGCATTGACTCCATCTCTCATGCTAGCCAATTCCCCCTACTTTTTGAACCCCCCCCCCCCCAAAAAAAAAAAAAAAAAACTGACCAGTCCTGAATATAGCAACATTGGAATGAGGGAAAGGGGTTTGTTTCATTAACTTTGGTGGTTATTTTGAATGTGTTTCCTTTTTGGTTTCGATGATAAGAGAAACCAGTGCATTCATGATGGCTTGTGTGTGTATGTATGTGTGTATGTGCGTGTGTGTGTGTGTGTGTGTGTGTGTGTGTGTAGGTGTGTGTGTGTGTGTGACACTTTGCTTGTTAACACGATATCTCAAGATAGGAATGTCCAACAGTTTTCAAACTTGGTACATAGATGCACCATATTGAGAGGAAGAACCCCATTGTTTTTGGTGGAGGTCAAAGGTCATGTGGGGTCACCAGGGGTCAAAGTCTAAAAACCTTGTTAACACAATATCTCAAGATAGGAATGTCGGACAGTTTTCAAACTTAGTACATAGATGCGCCATATTGAGAGGAAGAACCCTATTGTTTTTGGTGGAGGTCAAAGGTCATGTGGGGTCAACAGGGGTCAAAGTCTAAAAACCTCGTTTACACGATATCTCAAGGTAGGAATGTCCGAAAGTTTTCAAACTTAGTACATAGATGCACCATATTGAGAGGAAGTACCCTATCGTTTTTGGTGGAGGTCAAAGGTCATGTGGGGACACCAAGGGTCAAAGTCTAAAAACCTCGTTAACACGATATCTCAAGATAGGAATGTCTGACAGTTTTCAAACTTGGTACATAGATGCGCCATATTGAGAGGAAGAACCCTATTGTTTTTGGTGGAGGTCAAAGGTCATGTGGGGTCACCAGGGGTCAAAGTCTAAAAACCTCATTAACATGATATCTCGAGGTAGGAAACTTGGACAGATTTCATATTTGGTATGTAGATGCGTTATGGTCAGAAGATGGTACCTTTTGTTTTTGTTGGAGGTCAAATGTCATCTGGGGTCACCAGGGGTCAAAATCTGAAAACCTTGTTAACGTGATATCTCAAGGTAGGAAACTTTGGATAGATTTCATATTTGGTATGTGGATGGGTTTTAGTCAATAGATGGTTATATGTTATTTTGGCGGAGATAGAGGGTCTCCTGGGGTCACCAGGGGTCAAAGTCAAAAAATCTTCTTAACATGATATCTCAAGATAGGAAGCTTGGATAGATTTCACATTTGGTATGTAGATGAGTTATGGTCAGGGGATGGTCTGCAATATTTTTAGGGGAGGTCAAAGGTCACCTGGGGTCACTAGGGGTCAAAGTCCAAAAGTTCACTAAAACCGGTTGCGCCAGACTGAAGCACCGTCGGGTGGACCAGTTAACTAGCCAACTTTGCTTGCTGGTAGAGTTTTCATTTCTAGTTAAGACCATGATTAGGGCACAAGTATATTTGAATAAATCTCCCCACTTGTAGCTAATCGAAATATTTTATCATGCTGTACCTCTGTAAATTTCATTATTTTTCATTGTTAGTAGCAGTATTTGGAAAAAAATTTAACCTGTTAAATACCATCGTTAGCACCAGATAATTCCTGCCATTTTTTTGTTTGCCCAATATCATATTAAATGGAACATTCCATGTTGATATTTATGAATAAGCATACGCAGTTCGTTGAACCGCCTGGGTTGTATAGTTGCAATAATGAACTGTACTGTAGAAGTCCACCCTACGATGCATGTAAAAATATGCAACTATCTAATTTTTAGCGGTTCTGGACAGCAAAAAAATGGACTTGATTAACGTATGTCATGGTTCCTTTCTGATATAAATACCCCCGTATTTTTGGCACTTCTTGTCCAAAACTTACGTCTTGTTTAAAAATAATCAGCAACTGAAATGCACTTTAGTCGGATCCCCGAAAAAATTCACGCATGCAGAGTTTCGTGATGCTGTTTCTCCGTGAATTTAGCTGCACAGGCCAGCTATGTAAGCCTCGGAAGTGCGATCTTCACAATGCAAACTCAATGGGGAAATTCGTTTGGAGGTCTTGTATTTTCACACACTAAATCCCATAGGCGATGGCGCGAGTTGTGATTGGCTGGCTCAGAATCAACGAATTTGATCCAATCACGATGCAGAGGCAATTCAAATTTTGCAATAGATTGTATGCATGTGATGTCACCGAGCAAAACATGGTCCCTTGTTTAGTGGTAAAAACGGATACGCACACAAGTCTACTGCATGCATGGGACCACATGCATCATTGTTTTTGTTCGTAATGACGTCATATGATAACATTCCTTAAGTCCTACTGTAAACAACTTCACGGTAGGAATGCTGGGAATTCCTTAATTTATGCAGGTTAATAGAGCTTAGTTGTGATGTTTGCGGATGGTGGGCCGTTTAAAGTGCAGTTGTACAGGTCGCTACTACGACAAACATGTGAGCGCTGTACATGTATTGAACACTGCATCGCAAGCAAGCTGCATCAAAGCAGCGGTGTTGGAGTGTTTCATGAAGTAACTGGAGATATTACATAGGACTAAGCGGGAAAATACAACAGTTGGTGTAATGTTAAAAAGTGCACATGGTCTGAAGAAAGCTTCAGTAAATGCGGGATGGGCTTTTACTGAGAAAAGATGATATAAACCCAGCACAAAATAACAATATTTTTGCCACATGCTTTCATTGTCGAACATGACTTACGACGCCATTTTTAGACTTGTACTTTCCTGTACAAAAGTGATGGCGCTCTTTGGAAATGTTGACTTTTTGTTGTTGTGTGAACATTACGTCATTTTCGGTTAAACGGTTAACGGCCGGTTAATAAAATCGGTTAAATGGATAGTGAATTAACCGAAAAAACACAGCCCTAATGCGTTTTAGTCAATAGATGGTCCTATTTAATTTTGGCGGAGATGGAAGGTCTCCTGGGGTCAACAGGGGTCAAAGTCTAAAAATCTTCTTAACATGATATCTCAAGATAGGAAGCTTGGATAGATTTCATATTTGGTATGTAGATGCGTTATGGTCAGGAGGTGGTCTGTAATATTTTTAGGGGAGGTGAAAGGTTACCAGGGGTCAAAGTCTGAAAACCTTGTTAACGCGATATCTCAAGGTAGAAAACTTTGAATAGAATTCATATTTGGTATGTGGATGCATTTTAAACAATAGATGGTCCTATTTAATTTTAGCGAAGGTCTCCTGGGGTCACCAGGGGTCAAAGTCTAAAAATCTTGTTAACATGAAATCTCAAGATGGGAAGCTTGGATAGATTTCATATTTAATATGTAGATACGTTATGGTCAGGAGATGCTCCTGTTATTTGTGGCAGAGGTCAAAGGTCATCTCGGGGTCAAAGTTTGAAATTTTTTAATGCGATATCTCAAGGTAGGAAACTTGAATAGAATTCATATTTGGTATGTGGATAGGTTATGGTCAGGAAATGGTCCATGTTGTTTTTGGTGGAGGTCAAAGGCAGATATGCCAAGTATCCCTATTTAGGCGAATAAATGCGATTTTCTACCCTTGATTTAGCCCCATTGTGTTTGGCAGAAATGAAAGGTCATCTGGGTTCTCCAGGGGTCAAAGTCTAGGAACCTTTTTAAATACGATCTTTCGAGATAGTTGTTTGTCCATCTGTCTGTCTGTCTGTTGTTTGCCTGTCTAGCTATGTATGGCTTTTATTGAGGTCAAAAGGTCATCAGGAATGACAATTATTTTTTGAACATGCTAGTATAACATTTGAATGAGAAGAAAATGGTTCATGATGGCATTCTTTGAAACGGAACATTTATGTATTATCGAAACCTCAATGCATTTTTGCATTCTGGTTAAGTGTATAACATTAATATCTGCAGAAATAACATTTCATGAGGAATAGTGATTATGCTCTAGGGCTTTGTGCTACCATGCAATCTCATGGAATATGGATGGAATAGTGAAACATCATGTTTTTTATTGTCTGTCTCATTTTAGAGGGAAATACAGAAAGGAGAAGGCCCTATTGGGTTAATTTGTGCCCCCACTCGTGAGTTGGCTCAGCAAATTAATGTTGAAGTCAAGAGGTTTGGCAAAGCTTACAACATTCACAGTGCTTGTTGTTTTGGAGGTGGAAATATGTGGGAACAACAGAAAGCATGTGCAGAAGGTCCTGAGGTAGTTGTGTGCACCCCGGTGAGTTGAAAAATTGAATTTTGAGTCTTTCAAAAGTTTAGAGAGTTGGATAGCTAGATGATGTTTTATGGCAGTTTCTGACCAATTGGTTCATATCAGGATGGCCACAGCCTTTTTCCAATTGTAGCTCACTGCCTTGTTTCCCCTACTCCATTGCCTATGCTGTGCACTAAATCTAAACAAAATTTCAAGAGACCTTTCCAAGTAGTTTGTTAGAATTGTGTTTGAAATATTGAATTCTTCAGGTTTTGAGTGCTTGTCCAAGTCCTTTATGGAGGGTATTACATCATCTTATATGTTCTCATCTACAGACTCTTCTCAATTACTTTTCAGCAGTATGTATTACAAGAGATGTCAATGCGGTATCATTTCAAAATTAAAACCCTTGATGAACAAATTACCCACAAGCTCTGAAGCTCTTACATTCTTTCTAATAGAAGCTGATTAATTGAAAAATGAAGCTGTCATACATGTGAGTTTAAGGGATAGTTTTTTCCACAGCCTTGGTATACATTGACAGAAGGCAAAGTTATTTACATAAATGCCACCATTTGAACAAGTTGGATCTCTTTTCTGTTTGTTGAATTTGATCTAAATATGAATTCTTTCAAAATATTACAAGTTTCCCCCAAAACTGTCATCACCAATCCATTTGACTCCAAATTTTTACCAATAATATCATACAGTGGGGCAGCCATTTTGGTAAGCCTTAATAACATTTGCATGTGATGGTGACAATCTGTGCATGGGATGTTAGTGTAGTATGCCCTACCCATGTACAGTAAACATGGTCTTCTCTTGTAAGGAATAAATTCAAAGGTATGAAAATTTCCAATCTAACAATTTGTTATGTGAAACCTTTAATTAGAACTTTATTTTCCTTCTCTAGGGTCGTTTGATTGATCTGGTGAAAAAGAAATCTGTGAGTCTGGAGAGGGTTACTTACCTTGTCATTGATGAAGCAGACAGGATGTTTGATATGGGCTTTGGTGAGTTCTTCATGCCATTGTCACAACTTTTGTGAGACATTTTCCATTTTTCTGATTTGGTTGCAATAGATACTGCATTTTTCATGTTGTGATTGGCTTTGTGTTTGTAACATTCCCATATGCAATTTTGCAAAGAAACCGCTTCTCAAGGTGTGGTGGTTTTTGTATGCAATGGACTATAAGTTAACTAAAAGTGAAACTGATCAGGATGTGTTAAGTAAACTGAGTTTACGCACTGGCCAAACTTTTGTCTTCTTTACCGTGGCAATCATAACGCTCATTGTGAATATGATGAGATTAATTTTAGGGTCACTTTTGCCATTCTGGTGTAAGATATTTGT
Source organism: Holothuria scabra (assembly GCA_037179385.1). Taxonomy (NCBI): domain Eukaryota; kingdom Metazoa; phylum Echinodermata; class Holothuroidea; order Aspidochirotida; family Holothuriidae; genus Holothuria; species Holothuria scabra. The sequence goes on along the minus strand of CM074196.1, from coordinate 43,369,694 downwards.
TGGCATTAATCATGTTTCGTGTTTCCACATTTTTTTTGTGAACCTAAGAAATTGAAAATGTATCTGGGGTCAATTTTGGATGACCAATGAGTTACAAACTAGAGCCCTGGTTCCCTGTCAGGGGTGCCAGTGCTTCAAGGCCAAGGGTGTACCTGCCAACAATTCAAGGGTTACTAGTAAGCCTCCCATACAACATTAAGTAAGTAGTGCTATAGAAAGTAGAGCTTTATAACAATTACATGTGATGAGTGAGGGAAGACATGTGGTGTAATAATGGGAGAATGTTTGAAGCATATACACTGTGGAACTAGTAAAATTTGGCTATACAGTTCAGCCTCTCTCAATGTTGTCAAAATAGCCATGACCAAACATCAGTGTTGGTTCTTCAATTATGTGTGGTGGGCAAAGGAGTACCAGGAGAAAGTGAAATATTTAGGGGTACCTGTGTATAAGGTTAGGAACCACTCCACTCCACCAGCTAGTCAAGTCAGACACAACCCCTTAGAGATGAGATCCAGACAGAAATTGTGCATCAATGCATGACTGGAGGTGGGAACTCGAATATAAACGTTCTGCTCAAAACCCTATTAAAGGCCCAAGGAGTGGGGTATCAGAAGTGTGTTTCATTAACAATATACAGCAATCATGCATGGCCATGCAGCTTGTGCACTCACTGCTTGTGATAAGCATCTTTATTGTGTGCTGCAGGTGTAACTGCTTGAATAAAGGTTCTCCCAAAAACCAGATCAAAGGCCTATAGATTGTGATTTTAGAAGTGTGCATTTCTGTAAGGGGCTATTTCATGGCTTGTGCCTGCACCAAATGCAGTCAAGCGTTAATGGCGTGATTTGCATTTGGCACACATAAACCTCTTAAATCTTCTTTACCGCTTAGATTTTCTCATGAAAATGATAAATGTTTTGAGCACGTGAAAACTCTTGTGTTTGGGCTGAACCCTGCTCAAGAGGGACTATCTGAGTTTTTTCCAGAGGTTTTCTACTATAATCGTGCACCACAATCTTGCACAGAACTAGAGAGCAATGATCTGTCATTACTATCTACCATTTTGATGTTGTATTTTCTTGCATCTATATGGGAAATTTTTTTACCCCCCCCCCAAAATTTTAAGAAATTCCAGTTCAACAGTAATGAACACAAACATGTTTCTTTTAACACAACAATGTTTCTTTGTTGTGTTAAACAATTGGATTGAAAGAAAATATTGAGTTGCTTAAATGATAGTTCTATTTTCTCTGTAAAACTCTGATTGTCCTTTTCAAGTTACGGTTTTAACTCTCTGAAAAAAATAAATATTACCATAATATGTAATATCAAGTCTATATTGCTAATGAAGCTAGTCATTTTAAACCTTTTGATTTCTTTTCTTTCTTCAGAACCTCAAGTAAGGTCAATAGCAGATCACGTTCGACCAGACAGGCAAAGTGAGTAACCAATATCAGGGTTTTAGTTTAGGGGAAGCAGGATGAAATCCTCTTTAATTTCTTGATCTAAGTTTATTACAGGAGAAGAGTACACCTTTGTTGCAATATTTGAACTTACATAAATAAATAACCTTGGAAACCATGGGACTCTTTACAACTTTACTTAATTTTTTTGGTTTTAGGTTTTTAGACTTCTCAGAAGAAGATTTCCTTTCTTTCGTTTTGGTCTGACATTATTGACTACTGGAAAAAAGGCTGAGGCCACCAATTTTTCAGAAACTGAGCTGCAAAACCATGTCTATCCTGACCTAACCTGATATTATTTAATTAGCATTTTCAGGATAGATTAAAGGCCTGTCCACACAGGATGCGTTCCGTTCCAGATACGACACGGCACGTCACTTTTATCACTTTGCACGTAAATCAATGGAACCGTCCACACAGGATGCGTTGCGTTCGGTCACGATCGATGCGGAAAAAAAAGGTGACTATCATTCCGGATGGGTCAAATTTTGGCAAAGTCCATGTGCGTTCAGAAACAGAGTTGACGTATGGAAGCATGCATCAACTTTGATTTCTTTCATGCTTTTCTTTCATGAAATGCAATTTAACGGGATGTGGATGCAAAACGGTAGCATGTTTGAGCTTAAAATAACAATGAAACGCCTGTGAAATAAGTAGAAAAGCTCATTTTTCGGGCATTTTTTCACAACATTGGGAACGTATACATAGGCCTATGATTCTTTGGGTACCCACTACCCTTGCGATATTATTGACTTTGGTAGTGAAAAAAATGTATATTTTGTTGGGACGGTAGGCAGGGGAAGTCTGGACACTAGACATGGCTGCACATGGACATTTCATGGCACACGAGAAAATATAAATATACAATTTAGTGTATGTAATCAGTGGCATAGCTTCAGGGACTTATGGGATCGAGCCCTTCTCGCCTGTGGAGAATGAGAGCCGTAATAGCTACAATCTTGGACAAAACTAGATAGGACACCCCCGCTCCCTCGTGCAATGTTGGAGATATTGAGGCCAATTCGGGACGCATCATTTTCTTCAGTGGGAACCAACTGTGACATTGTACTGGGGGACAGGGGTTTCTCTATTTCCTTTAGGAACATTGTAAAGGGGGGTAGAGGTGGTGCAAATACCACTTGTCACCATAAGCAACATAAAGACGTGAGGTGTTCCAACAGTTTTGTCCAAATTGTAGGTCCTCGTCACTGCTAGAGTCACTCATGGTAGTCATATTGAATATCGTGAGTGACGGTGACTGTGGCCGGTTTGCTGTGAACTTTACCACGATTTGAATACACTTTTTGGTCAATCAGCATGCATTGTCATTGAAAACTACACACTGCATCTCGAACTGACGCATCGAAATTGACGTAGTGTGAACGCATCCTGTACAGACATCCATGCGTCTTGACGTATCCGGAAGGATGCAGGAAAAAAATGTGTCGTATCCGGAACGGAATGCAACGCATCCTGTGTGGACAGGCCTTTATTTAAAATTCCTTATTTACAATGTATTGTACCTATGAACATTGGTAAATCTTCCCTGGATTATACAAGAACATTTATTGAAAAAAAACTGAATATGCATGTATACTTGTTATGGAAAATAATCTGGAGTGTGCTTAGTGATAGTGTGCAACTGAAGGGATATAGTAATTTTACAACAGAAAGAGTTATGATTACAGTTGTATAATAATGTTAGCATGATCTCTTGTCCCTTCTTTGCAGCCCTACTGTTTAGTGCAACCTTTCGCAAGAAGGTTGAAAGATTGGCCAGAGATATTTTGACAGACCCAGTGAGGGTTGTACAAGGAGACATTGGAGTGGTGAGTTTTCTCTCGGAGGGAAGAGTTGTGCTTTAAGCTATATTTTTGAAATTTTGGGCCAAAGTTTAAAGTGGTAATCAGAGTTTAAGTTTACAGTTTTGTCAAAATATAAAATTCTGCACCACACTTTACATTGGACATTTGCAAAGATGATCCATGATCACGGTCTAATCTCGAGATTGGTTACAGTGTAGTGGAGGCTGTCTAGTCATGCATCTGTGTGTATGGTTTTTTTTTACCCGACAAATATTCAGAAGTTTTCATACAACAGTAATCAACTCAAAATAAATGTTCCTTCAAACTGGAAAGACCTCTTAATGTTTTTATATTCTGAAGAACAATCAGTTCAAGTGGGAGAATGAGATGCTTGAACAAAATGTTTATTATCTGGCAAACTCTGATTTCCCCTTTAAGGTACTGATGTCAAGCAGGATATGATTGTAATGATTGTGAAGATTGAGTGATGCTTTAAGTGTACCTCAAGTCAAAAAATTCAAAAATATGTATTAAACAGCATGATAGATGAATTCTGACTGTCCAACTCTCATCTTCATAGGAAATTCTTGAGCAGAGATACAAAATGCTACAATTTATTAAAACAAATTACTTCATTGCACAATAATTGGTTACTTTTTTGTGGTATGACTTCTTGACCTTCTTCGATTCCAGTTGAAATTAAAAATGTTTTTATGACCTTGAACACTTCCTGTTTGATTGCACCGCATGTTGCACAGAGAGGACTTAATTAATTACATCACCCCGTAAGAGTAAGAGTGTTGTCATTCCTTGGTACAAGGTTCAGTAACCTTCAGAAAAACAAAGAAGCACTAAGATTGTAATTTGAGTAGTATAACATTGACATCACAAATTATTGTGCAATGAACCATTTGTTTATATGAAGTTATCTGTCCAGTGGTGGCAGAACCAGAAGGGGGGGGGAGGGGGTTGGAGGGTGGGTAGGCTGGGGGACCCCCACCCACACACACACACACAATATCTGTGGAGTTCTGCTTCAAGAAGTGGGCACATAGCGTACACACAGCTTAGTACACTCAGGAAGTGCCGTTTCTGGCAATCCTGTTAGACTAGTTAAGCAAAAAGTAATCTTGTATGCTCTGTGCCAATACAATGCTGGCACTTGCTCCCCCCCCTCCCAATATTTTTTCTTTATGCTGCCCTTATATCAGCTAATAATGTTTTGCCTTAAGCATATTTTCCCTTGGACTAGTTTTTAATTGCTTAATTATTTCTTCATAGGCAAATCAAGATGTCACACAGATCATACAAGTGCTTCCCAACCCTGCTGATAAATGGACCTGGTTGACTGAAAGACTTGTTGGGTTTGCTTCAGCAGGAAGTGTTCTTATATTTGTTACTAAAAAAACTAATGCAGAGGAACTCACCAGTAATTTGAAGCTGAAAGACTTTGAGGGTGAGATTAATCAATTCATTATGTTCACATTTGTTTACCATATGTACCAGTTTTGCTATGTTTTAATTGAAATCATTTTTCAGTCTGATAAATATCTGTAGACTTGTCAAGTATGTTGTGCTGTGTTTGTTGTACATCCTCACCAACTATTCATGTATGCAATAAGAAATTCTTTGCAATAAAATACTGGCAAAGTTAATTGAACTACCTACCAAGTGAACCCTAATGAAATAAGCCAGCTGAAGGCGGAACTATTTTGCAACATTTAAGAGTGAAAGGAGGCTACGATCAAAAGGAAATGGCCAACGTCCATCAGAGAAAGCAGAATTTCAGTTTACACGCAATTTGGATGATGAAGGAAAAACTGGGGTTGATTGAGGAAGAGAATTATTCATCAGACATGTTTCCAGAGGATGTAGATGGGAAAAACAGAAATTTGAAACACAGAAATGAGGCATTGAAACCTTTGTAATGTACAGTAAAATAAAGGATTTGGCTCAACTACTAAACACTCTAGTAACTACCAAACACCATAGTCTAGTAGAGTGTAAAATTACAGTGCATACTACTTTGCCTGCTGTAAGTTGCTAAGCTCCTATCATGCCCATTTATTACAGCATTAGCTGGCAAATGGTTAAGAGGATGTAAAGTATGGCTGGGGTGTTGTAGAATCCCAAACTAGGGCATTTTATTGAAACTGGTATAGTAGGCCTGTAGTACAAAGCACTTGTGATGTTTTGAAGGACCACTTTATCCAGAGGGAAGTTGCATGAAAGGGACATGCCCATTTTCTAAAAGTAGATTGTATATATTACCCTCTGTGTGGTGTACTGACCAATTGAAAGAACCCAAATTTTACAAATCTTAATTTTCCATTTCATAGAGTGACAAATGTTGTCACAGTTGGAGGATTTTTGCCCTATTTATTTTTAAATGCAATTTTATTTTAAATTGCATTTACCACTATGCCAAAATTGCCAAATTATCCCATTCATCACTATGCCAATGTATGATTGGTCAGTACGCCAGAAAGGAGATGTATGTATGCTAGATGCAAATTGATTGCAGCGTTGCACTCAGAGGGTCTTCAGTGAGATTTGTGTCCCCCACTCACATCTTTCTGACAACGCCCCTTTGATGCTCACTTTCTTCAAATAATTTGATGACATTTGAACCGAATGTATTTTGTGATGTGTGATGTATGTTTTCTTTTAGTTGGACTTTTGCATGGTGACATGGACCAATTTGACAGAAATAACATAATTAGCTCTTTCAAGAAGAAGGAAATACCAATTTTGGTAGCCACAGATGTAGCAGGTAAATGTTAAAAACTGTGAATAGAATAGCCTTAAATGTAGCAGGCACATGCTGATAGCTTGATTTGTTTTTCTTTCTATCTGTGATTGTTAGGCTTTTAACAAAGTTACCCAAGGTTATTTGAGTGATGGTACTGTTGATATGACTCTGCTTCGATGCAAATATTTTTCTCACGTGTGCCTCAAAAAGTGATGTAACAATTGACATAGAATTAAATTACATGATGACAAGTGAGGAGTACAAGAAATCAGAAAAGTTGTCAGCAAGACAAGTGGCCAGTGAAAGCAATAAGAATGAGAAGCTAGAAAATATACATCCCTCTCCCTTCTCCCCTCCATAAAACAAAAACAAAAATATTGGACTCTCAGTTTTCAGAGATTTCCTTGAAAGTAGTCAGTGTCAAGAGAGAGGGAAAGATGGACACTGACAGCAGAAATATCTTTACTGGAAAGTCTTAATCATGACAATTCCTCTTAAAATCATGGAACCGTGGGTTCTAATGGGCATGGCTTGTAATTTGTTCAATACCTCATGCATTGATGCCACCTTCTACTGGAAAGAGGGAGACAAGTCCCCCCTCTCCCCCCTCTGGCGGTAACCCTGATATGTTAAATTCTGCTCACTAATTTTTTGGTCTTGAGTTCCAGTACTTATGGTGTAAAAAAATGTAACAGTCAGTACTTATTAAGAATATAGAAAATTAAGTAAAAAGGTTAAACAATAATGAATGGTGTGTTATTGCGGGAAAATGCATGAACTCCTGAGAGTATTTTTTTCTGTGATAGCTCACACGTCCAGAATTGTTTCGGATAATCTACAATTATCTGACCATAATGGATCAGTAATGATTATCATTAAGTATGAATAAATTCTTGCTTACCTTTTACATACAGTTTGCTGTAAACCATTTCACATTATCTTTGTGGCAAAAAAAATTAATGTTATTTTCATTTTCAGCCAGAGGTCTTGACATTCCGTCAATCAAGAATGTCATCAACTATGATGTGGCTCGAGACATTGACACTCACACTCACAGAATTGGTAGAACAGGAAGAGCAGGTTTGTCTTTGTAAACTTCAGTCTATAAAACAGAATTCATCAACCTAAAGGGATATCTTCTCAGCCCATAGAATTCCAATTTTTTCAACTAGTGCACTTCAAGACTGTCCTAGAAGTCGTATATACTTCATGTAAGCTGAAAGCAAACTGGAGTGAATAGGCACCTGCTGATGTTATTCTTAATAGGCTATCCAGCTATGCATCACCCTTCAGATATCTATTCAGTTAGGTTTGAGGCAGCCTTTCATTAACTATTTCCCCCAAAAACATGTGGGCATACCCAAGACTTACAAAATTTCAACTGCTTTTATTATGCATGATGGTCCACATAAGCAATGGAGTAGGGATAACTGGTTCAAAGGCTGTCAGGGCCTGTAGATTGAAGTGTACCTCCAGCCAAAAATTCAAATATATTTGTATTAAAAAGCTTGAAAAATAAATTCTGACAGTACACATGCCATCTTCGTAGGACATTTTTCAGCTGTAATATCAAATGTTGAAATTTATTCACTTAAAAACAAATTAGTCCATTGCACAATAATTTGTGACTTTCTTGTTGTACAACTCAGGTGACCTGCTTACCTGCTTTGTCTCCCTTTAAAGTTCAAAATGTTTTATAACCTTGAATAATAATAATAATACATTGAACTTATATATCGCCAAATCAGGAACAAACAGTGTAACTGCTTGAGGCGCTTGACAAAAAATAAAATAACAACAATTTCATTTCAATCAAAGGAGCCAGCAAAAAAATTTGTCTTGAGATTGCGCTTAAATGTAGAAAAATTAGTACATAACCGAATATGGTCGGGTAACTGGTTCCACAAGTAGGGAGCAGCATATGCAAAAACACTTCCTGTTTTCTTGTGTAGCATGTTGCAGAGAAAAGGCTTAATTAATAGTGTCACCCTTGGTACAAGCTGCAGTAACTTTCAGAAAAACAAAGTAATAGAAAGACTAGAATTTGAGTAGTACAACAATGACATCACAAAGTTTTGCATAACGTACTCTGTTAATGTACTATGTTAATTTGAGTGAATTAACTTCAACATGTTATATCTCTGCCCAAGAATGTCCTGTGAAGAAGGGAGTTTGACTGCTAGAATTAATTTTTTCACCCTGTTTAATATATATTTTTGAATTTTTTTTACTAAAGGTACACTTTAAACCAGAATATATCAGTTGAGACATAAAATCTTACCTGACCTAATCTAACCCCAAACTGGGTTTACCTCCTCCTTGTGAGAAAGCAAACCTCATGTATAGCTTGTGTTTTAAGGAATGAGAATGTTGCCTTCCCCATTGTAAAAGTGCAGGCCTTGTACGTGAAAGCAGCGGCTTGGATGTCAACTAGTTACTTTTCCATCTTCTTGTATCTGCAGGAGAAAAAGGCACTGCATACACTCTCATCATTAGGAAAGATGTCTACTTTGCTGGTGACTTGGTGAGAAATTTAGAGGGCGCCAATCAGCAAGTACCCAAACCACTGTTAGATCTGGCAATGGAGGTGTGTGAAAAATTTGTATACTTAAGCTTTGTCTTAGCTATCAATTTAAAGACCACCTGCATCAGGGAAAATAAAATCTCATGATCTAATTATTAGATGATGACACACTAACAGGAATGTCTAATATTGTGTCATTTTGTTATATCTTTTAAGATCAAATACAGTTAAAGTCTTCTCTTATTACTTGTAAGGAATATTGTGGGCATATTCTACACAACCCCTTGTCCACAGGGTGACCTTCAAGCTAGGGCAACTAATTTGGGTTAGGACAGATAAGTTGGATTGGGTGATAACTTCATAAATGTGATGACATTAGATGTGATTGTGCTGCAGTAATTTGAAGGCCAAGATTGCATTTAGCTGGGGAAAAATAGATGGTAGTTTTGTATTGAGTATGTTGCTGAAGTTTGCCTTCTGAAGTGAAGTTGACTGGAAACCAGGAATAGGAGGTTTGGTTATTTAAAGTTAGAAGTCTGGGAATGTTTTAGGTCCCTGCATTTTATCTTCCAATCTTATCCCAAATTAGAGCACTTACCAAGGGGCTTAAGTAAAAGAAAAAAGTGATAAGAAACAACCAAAGACTGACTTGGAATAAAGTAAGAACCACAGATATATTGAAGTAGAGAAATATGCCATTAGTGTGAAACATACTCAGCATCGTTTTTAACATAGTGTGTACACTGGGAAACTAATTGATGGGGAGACAGGGAATTCTGGGATAGCCAGGGAACATTGAAATACAGGGCAACCGACTAATAATAAAATTTGTTTATTGGTTTGAAGTAGGGAAGGTAGCATGTCTTGTGAGGTGTGATCACAGAGTTGTCAAAAAAACAGAAAGCTGGAAGGAAAACAGTACAATCAAACTAAATTTTGAGATGTTTTCAATCTATTCTAAGGTTTAATAATTTGAATAAAATAGGACAAAGTGAGAGACCATCTGTCTTGTTTTACATCAGTTTAAAGAATGCCGAAGTCCAACCATTGTGCCAGAAATTTTGTTGTTTTTTCTAAATCTAGAATCCAAGGTTTCGAAAAACAAGATACCAGGCAGGAAAAGGCAAGAAGAAGAACAAAGATGGTAGAGGTTTAGGATATAGGGAAAGACCAGGTCTGGGTAGCACAGAAGTATCTGATTATACCACAGAAGTAGCAGAATCTCTTCCAGAGGAACCATCTGTTTCCAGCAAAAATAAATCAAAGTCAAGTAGTAGTGAAGATTCAGGAGAATTTTTAGGCAATGAAGATCCCACCCAAGGTGTGAGCAGCCTGTATAGTAGCAGATTAGCAGCAATGAAGAATGCATTCACTGTAAGTAGTGTATAACTTTGCACAAACAAGGTTTTCATTCTCATATGCTTACAATGTCCTTGGTCCTAGCTCGAGAGACCATATCATAATTTAAAATATCAAAAAATGTGAAGATATTTTAAAATGGGTAGTGCATTAGACATGTTGAGGAGAAGTCAAACAATGGTAGGGACTTGGCTGTGAGCAGATAGAAGTCTGTTTGTGTTATAAACAATTTTTTTCAAATCCCAAGGACCTCCCAGCATCCTTTGGTATCACTAGGCTTTTTTTTTTTTATGGAAAAAAAATAATTTGAAAGAATTAAATGAAACAATGCAAATGCTCAACAAGTGGTGAACAGACTGTTAGTGGTGCTGCAGGAGGTGCGTCAGGGTAGGCTCTAGGTTTTTCCCCTGGCTTTCTGTTTGTGAGGCAGTTACCTCACAGGTTTTGACCAGCACCTCTCAGAAATTTGCCTCCAGTGCCACCAATGTGCTGTATTAGCAACAGAAATACGTACTGTGCTTCCTCAATCCCATTTTACTCCAATAGACCTTATACCAACTCACACTTTCCAAACCCCAAGAGGAACCCCTCGGTCTCATGATTGGTCAGCAAAATTGCAGTCCCATCAGAGAGAGCCCACCTCCTGGTTTTGTGGGTATGGCTTGCTGAAAATCCTATCCTAAAATTTTCCCAAGCAAAAACATGTCTTGCTTGTAGCAGGGCCAGAAATAGGTAGACTGTCCTTTGAATAGGGCAACTGCCCTTTGGGAGAGAGAGTGCCCTATCCTGGTGCTAAAGATCTTGTCCTATGGGCTTGCAAATAAGTAGGGGAATAACATGTGTACTGAGAGGTTTTGTTTGTTTGTTTGTTTATTTCATTCTCTGTGACACCTCCAAAGGAGGTTGAAGAGACTTATATACATACAATATACATCAAACATTGAAATAAATCTTAAAGAGTATGCAAACATAAAGGATTAAGGTCAGAAGAAAAGAAGTATAGAGAAAAGAAAAGAAATGAGACGAAGAAAGAAAGAAAGAACACAACACTAGAATGGCAACAACCTGCCCATTTTACGGAAGAAACCGCATGTTTGAAATTTCAAAATTGACGTAAGATTGTAGAACTAAAATAGCTTAAATTTAACAAAATTTTCTTATTAACCGAATTAAACAATTATTCTATTTTAAGGGTGTTATGATTTCTAAAGTAATGCGGCTTTAAGAACTTGGACCTTTCGCTGGAAAATGAGGGACATTCAAGCAAGTAGTGATATTCATCTCCTAATTTACTTTGATTACATAACTCACAAATTCGATCACAAAAATCTATATCTCGGTATCTGCCACACACAGTGGGATTCTACTATTGCTACAGCGTAACCTAGAAAGATCTAACCTATTTTTCAAAGGAAGGGCAGTCAGGTATTTTTCCAATTTCAGGTCTCTTTTAAAAATCCTATAAACTTTGCATTGGGAATTGCTATTAACTTCAGAGATCCATTCTTGAACATAAATATCATTTAACCTTTGACCAATGATTTTGTCAAGCCAGTTAATATCAATTGAATTATAATTATTATTCCAGATAAAGGGCATACCCACTTTTTCAAAAATACTTTTAATCCGACAAATCCAAGGCGATTTGTAAACATTTTTGTCATGCAAAATTCTTAGGAATCTATACATCATACCTGCTAGCTTATTATCCTTACTATTAATCAATCTACCCCAGTACGCTACAAGTCTTCCTTCAATAACTCGAGTAATGTTATACCTCCCACGCTCCCCATAAGCCATACAATTTGGTGTGGATTTCTTAACTTTCAGAAGTTGCTTACAAAAGTGAAGATGAAAAGCTTCAACTTGTCGAAGATCCTCAAAACCCCAAACCTCACTGCCATAGAGTAAAACAGGACTAACAATTTGATCGAAAAGTTGTAACAATAGGTCGATTGGGAGCTTAAGGTTATAAGACTTAGTGAGCAAACTGAAAAGAGCTTTCTTTGCTTGACTCACTTGTTTACATTTTGCTTTAGTAAACTTATTATTAAAATTAAAAGTGATACCAAGGTATACATAATCATCAACCACGTCAATAGTATCATCGCCAAAATAAAATGTGGGTATACGTCTGACTTTACCTCTAGAAAACACAATGATTTTAGTTTTACTTGTATTGACAGTCATGTGCCAAGTGTCGCAGTAATCTTTGACACCATTTAAAGCCTGTTGTAAATCTGTCGCGTTTTCAGCTAAAACAACTGTGTCATCAGCATACAACAAAGTGAATAGTTTAAGGTATACTTCAACATCATCATTGCTAAGATAATCCCTCATATCGTTAGACAAATTACTCAGATCGTCATAATATGGTGAAATGGACTAATACTTTTACCTGTAAAATAGGTATCCACTTAGCCATGGTAAGCCTGCCAACCAGTCTTACACTTTTCTACTGTTATTTTACTCCCATTCCCTAAGTCTGGAAATGTTTGCTGTGCCACTAGATTACAAACAAAAAAGCAAGACTTGCCAACCACCAATAAATCATTAACCAACATTTTGTGTTTTTTCTCATTCTCTTCCAGTCCCAGTACAAATCCCATTTTGTTGCTGCAAGTTCAAACCCAGTCAACAATACATGGCCTACGACTAAACCAGTGGCACCCAAACCGGCTGCCAAGCAACCCAGTGCACCATCAGTGGTTATTAGGAGGGCAGGAGACCATCATGCTAAGAGACCTTTTAAAGAACCTGAACTACCAAAGCCAAAGTCCAAAAAGGTCAGAAAAAGCAGATGGGACTCCTAATTTATGCAGAGACATCATGATGATATATGCTGGGATGTGCTTGCGCTCGGGGCGGAAAAAAGTTGATTTTCCAGGAAGTGAGGGAAAGTTCCCACAATTCTTCCCATATTTTAATGTATGAACAAGGGAAATCACCTTTCAATTGCCAGAATTTCCCTCCAAATGCCCAAATATATGGGAAGGAGCCTCCTAGCTTTCCAAATTTTCCATCCATGCATTTGTTTGCACTGATATCTTTACTTCATGTGACACATACCACTGCTTAGCTATAAGATGAGTGCTTCATCATATATGATCGCAACCATCAGCGAAGATCAAGGCTGGAGACAAAATATATACAGGATCCATGTGGGTAATTTGCAAATATATTTTGCACAAAAGGAAAAAGTTTACCCCAGTTGCAAAAATTTCACTTCAAATACTAAAATTTGCTGAGAAGGAGCCTTCTCACAAATTTTTTTGTCCATGGTGCAGATATTGTATGTCAGGGCTTGATTCTAGCAGTCATCTCATTACCCATCATGACCAAATTTTGTAGCTGGTGGGTACTAAACATCACAAAAGGAGAAAACACATACTGACAGAAATGCCAGTTTTCCTTTGAAAAATACCTTTTCCTCTAGAGGACCCAAAGATGTAGACAGTGTTTGTTCATCACATCTGCTTGGTCATACAGAAGGGAAGTGCCTCATCTGATCAACAGTGATAACAGATTTAAGGAACAGTTACAATGAGAGCAACCAATGATATTTTCAAGAAAAAACCCACACCCATTCTGTGTTGTTACAGTAATTGCTTAAAGTGTCAATCAGGCTTTAATTTTCTCACATCTTTAATTCTGCACCACATTTTTTCATTAACTTTAAACTGACAATAAATGGTCAGTGATCACGGTCTTAATAATATGATAATAGTTACAGTGGAGTGGAAGCTGTCTAGTCTTAAATCTGTGTGCAAATATTCACCAATTTTCATTCAACAGGTAATAAAACTGTTTCTTTTAATTTGTAAGACTTCTTCATTTTTTCTATATTCTAGGAAGCAATCAGTTCAGACAGGGAAAATGAGGTGCTAGAACAAACATTTAATATTCTCAGTCAAACTCTCATTGCTTGTTGAACGAGCCTGAAATATTGATTTTCTCACAGTAAGGCAAACAGAGCATTTCCTTTTTGGTTAATTGTCATGTCTTTTTCCGTACCATCAAGTTCATGGCACTTCAAGCCAGTGCATTTATAATTTGCCACAAAAATAACTTCCATTTGTTTGAGACCAAAGTACAAAGGTGAATAGGATTGTGCAGTTAATGTAGCATGTGAGAACCTGCATGTGAGCAACCGTTTCCTGATTAAAAATAGGCAATTCATGACTGTTGAAGAGTTCAGGTTTATGACAGAAGATCGATTAGTTGCGTGTCTTATGCGACTTCAAACCAAGTTTATGTTTTCTGGAGTGTCAGTTGTTACTGATCAAAAACTTGTTGTCTACATGTTAATGCAGTGCATGGAGCCTTGGGTATGTGGCATTCAAGCTAAGCCTTATATAGTTGCTTTCACTTCTGTCACAAGCCTTGCCCTTTTTAACAGGCAAAATCACTGCATTTAGGGTAGCTAGCTGAGAAGCAGCGGACCACCCACGTGTGACTGTTGCATTGAAACTATATTGATTTTTGCCGGGCGAAGCTTATTAATTGTGGCTGTTACGCTCACCAAACTCAAATATCAGTTTCCAGCCACTATATTTTGTAGTGTTTGTCTAGTGTTCCTGTATATGAAATCTGGCTATTGAATACTTACCAGTGTTTTTCTTTATTAACTGATGCTTCTTTATTGCAGCCTTTAAATGCATCCTTTTTAATATTGGCTGACTATATTGCATTACCATCACTTACAAGTGATGAATCACATAAGATATGCAGTATTGCCAGTTGCAGGCTTGACACATGCAGCCATATTTCATCAGGGCTGGACAAAATTCAATTGCCTAGGAAGGGAGCAGAATTATTTCTAGGAAGGGAGCAAAATTTCTCACAATTCTTGTCATATTTTCAAGTGCTGGAAAGGGCATTTACCTTCAATTGCCAAAGTTTCTCTCTGGATATTCAGATTTCCTGGGAAGGAGCCTCCCAGGTTCACCTTAACCAAAGTTTCAGGAGAAAACAAGCCAACACCAATTGAACTAATCATAATACATAAGTGATTTTAATGTGCAGCACTAAATTTCTATTGCAATGTGATGTGAGCTATTTTTAGCAGATACGAGTGAATCCATCACACATGCTCTCAATACTACTAAATTATTGTTGAGCTGGCTAAAAGCTGTGTTCTATTGCTTGCAAGTTTGCAGGTATTCAGAGTTTCTTGGGGAGGGGGGAGGGAGAGGGAGAGGGAGAGGGAGAGGGAGAGGGGGGTAAATCTACCTTTGCTTTTTATTTAGTGCATTGTCCTAAACCACCATGAGATATCTTGTTCATCATTTTGAGAACTCAGAAGAAAAGAGGCATCTCGTCAGTCCCATTTACATTTAGTTACCATCACCAAATGTTTAATGACTCAGCACAGTATGCATTTATTTCTCGTGTGAATATCAAGATATCAAAAGACCAGTGATGAGATTGTTCTCACAGCTACTCTGTACATCACACATGGGGTCGTACATTGTCATCCATGGTTTTATATTAAATTAATCAAGCTATATTTAGGTACTGTAATCAAGCTTTCTTGCATCTGTGCAATCTGGACTTGAACTTATTGGTTGGAAACTGGACTGTAAAACTCCCATCAAACTAACTAACTTTGCAGTCTGGCAAGACTGGTCCCTTCCTGCAGGCTGTATCCTGTGAATGGAATTGTGTCTTGAAATTTGATCAGTCTCTTCTGAAAGAATTTATGTCTTCATAATCATTTAAGGGAGACGGTAAAATCTTGCTTTTGGAATAAAAGATGGAAGTAATAATTTTCAGGTTCACTGTTACCAAGTTGTGGATAGGCTCTTTTGGAATGAAAAGGTCATGAGGAGAGTTTCTTATGTTTTATCTGGCATGTACACTGATCCTATAAATGGAATACTGAGATTGTAGAGTGTAGCAACATGCTTCCCCAGACCCCCATCTCAGTGGCAAATTTTCAAAGTGACTCAAGCTTTATGTGCTGGTTCACTCAATGAAATGAGGTTAAACGTTGGTGTATTATTTAATGAATTTTGAAATATTTCTAAAAAGGTTTGGCTTCATTTACAAATTTTAGGCAATCTTTTTGGACCACAATGGGCAGTTTGAGTACTAAGGCTGTATAAAGTAATTCTTGTATAGAACATTAATAAATGTTCCTAAACCACAGAAACACATTCTTCATCATCTTGTTGGATCTTTGTATAGTGTATGAAAGTGTTGAGATGCATCAAAGTTCTGTTGACTGGACATCAACAAGCCAAAAACTAAAGTAGAAAGAAACATCAGTCAGACTACAGTTGCAAAATTTTGACTTTTCATTCATATTCATTTTGCACAATTGTGATCTGTCAGACAAGATGAAACCTCACACCTTTAATGAAATATTAAATGATAATTGCAAGAATGGAAGACATGTTTTTTAAAACTTAAATTTCTGTTGAAGTAGATCTTGGTCAAAATTTGATTTTACACACCACAGTGATAGCTGATGTCACAGTCATTGTGGATTAATCTACACTAACCCATGAACAGTGGGTAGTGGTGAATAACCCTACCCACCAATCCTGCAATCAGATGTAGAGGGATTATTAAGGTGTTAAATATCATGTAGGATTTCTATGATCACTACCCATTGACAAAAATGTTAAAGTGTTGACAACTTATGTTGGTGTTCCTCAATGCCTAGCTGAGGGCAAGGACTGCCTTGTGCTTGGTGTTCAGCCTAATCAATGGAAGAAAGGAAATATCTAGTAAGCCACAGCTGGAAGAAAAAGATGTGACCAGGCAGACTTAAACCGATTAGTTAAACGCTCAGCCGTTAAACCTCATCTTACCAAGTAAACTTAGTCAAGCAGTCCTTGCTGCATGATATTGGTCCTTCCAATGACAAACATTTGGTCCCCCTCCAAAATTCCAAAATTATGTCAAGAAGACTGGTTTGTCACATTATTTTTCAACCCTGCACCAGTGCACATACAGAATCTCAACATTGTTCAGCGATATTATGACTGTTTGACTATACTATGCAATCTTTGGTGTGATTCGCAGTCTTCAGAGAAGACAACATTTTGAAGTCCCTTAGTTTCTTCTAGCAGTGTATTTCAAGTGTTCTCATGTTGACCCATATAGAGACTAGTCTCATACTTAAGTTCTGCTAGCCACCTGGATTCCTCTACGTGCTGAGATGAAACCTGCAAGAAACAAAACAAATTTTATCTTTACCTTCCAGAGCAAACTTCTTGGTAAAATAATTATTTTTGTGGCCCACCTGGTCCTGATACAGAAGTAAACTTTCCTACATACTACTTGGCAAGTTCCATTGTAAAAACACCACTTAAGACCAAATTACAGTCTCTTAATTATGGCTCATAATTTTTCCCCAAAGAATAGGATTACCAAACAGTACAATGCAGATCTTTGGATCCCTAGATTA
This sequence comes from Holothuria scabra, assembly GCA_037179385.1. NCBI lineage: Eukaryota > Metazoa > Echinodermata > Holothuroidea > Aspidochirotida > Holothuriidae > Holothuria > Holothuria scabra. The sequence goes on along the minus strand of CM074196.1, from coordinate 43,352,371 downwards.
CTCCTGTACTTAATGGAGCAGATGGTGAGCAAATCCCAGCCGAACTTCCCCCCTCTCTGTCTCCCAGACACAAACTGGTACTACAGTTACAACACTTAAATGGGAAGTTACATTGTAAAATTAATTTTCATATGTGAAACACTAACCAAATCTCCAGTGTGCCAAAAATTCCATTCAAATTGGACATTTATTTCTCAAGATATCAGTTAATGAAGTCAATAGATTTCTGTTCCAAAGTGAGCTCAGGGGCAGCAAAGCTATGTATGCCTTCAGCAGAGCTGCCAAGTCTTCCTGATTCTGCAGAAGACTTACTGAAAATTTCACCTCCAAACATGCAAAAAATAAAATCTTCCTGATTGAGAACAGAATTTGTCCCATTGAAATGCACACAAATCCCTGAAATCTTCCTGATTTATGAGGTAAATCTTCCTGATTTCAAGACCTCAGTGTTGGCAGCTCTGCTTCAGTTTTTCAGACTGTTGTGCTGACCTTTAAGTTAATAGAAACAGTACCTCCATGTGGGGAATGCAAAATTTGTGAAGTTTTCATGCATTTTTTGCAATCACATTCTGATAATATGGGATTGTTGAAGAGAATATTGACTGAAGTTTAAAAGAAAAACAAAAGATTGTCCATTAATGTAAGGGCGTGATGTCATATGTGCTTGCTTCAAATTCAGTTTTCATTGGAAATATGAAAATTTACCTGCTCATAGCTTGAGAACCACACACTGGGTTTTAATGCCAAATTCACCCAAATACTTTGAATATAATTAACCCCTTAACATATCAGAACTTGATGTGTTCTTCTGAATGTTCTAAAAACAACAGCATCTTGAATCAGTATTTTCTGTGAAATGTTTTGGCTATTAAAGACCAACTGCTAACAAAAATGAAAATGATTGCATTAGCCAGGTTGCTAACAAATGCCTTCTCTGTTTTCTGGTAAAAAAATGGGCTCTAACAATCTTTTACTGGAAAAATTATTGCTTACGAGCTGCTACATCAGAACCTAGGTATTCATTTGTCTAGTTGAAATCCACTTTGCAAGCATGTTTTGCTTTCTAATTTGAAATAATCCAGAGTATGGAGTAAGGACAGTTTTCCAAAATATTTAACTTCACATTCAAGGAACTTAACAAAATTTCAAAAGGACATGAGTAGCCTGCTCTTTGCCCCCCATGCCCAAAAAAAAAAAAAAAAAAGAAAAGAAGAAGAAACAATCTTGACACTAGCAACCCACACAGCTTAAATTGAATGAAATATCAACACATCCATGCTGTGTTGTGTGTTTCAAATGCAAAAATGGTTCAAACTCCCCTCCCCTCTTTAGTCTCCTCTGACTTCAAGGGTAGTTGGGGGAAGGATCTACCATGAGCATGTTTCACAACCTCCAGCCCAAACTACAGCTAATATTTGGTAGACTACCAGATTATATATGGACTGAAAGTAAATTGTAAATGTTTGCATGAAAAAATGCAACAAAACGCAAATTTCTTGTCAGAAACGTACACGGGTCTTTGACAAATTTGTGGGTGTTTTTGATCTTGTCTGTTACTGGGGTTTCCCTACATGCTGGAGGTGTTAATAAAAAAACCGACTTTCAATGAGACAAAAATTCTTTCCCATGGTTTCATAAAAAGCAATTAATTTTCTAAAACACTTTCTATAAACACCCCTGTATAAAGCAGATGTACTAGTTTCTAAGATGCTTCTGAATGCTGCTCAAGACAGATTCAAAATTTCAGCATCATAGAGGAATTATTCAAAATTCACTCCTTTAGTCCTTAAGTTTCTTACCATAAATGCTTTCATGAAGTCTTCTAACATTTGTTTCCTTTCCACCATAATCTGCTTGAGTTCTTTTGTTTGTAAAAGACGAATAACTACTGTAGCCATCAATCTTAGCTGCTCTGTGTCTGTGTGATCTGTCGTCAGGACAAAAACAAGACTAAAAAAATCACTTGAACCAGTTGCTTGTAGATTTATTTATCATAACTTTCATCAAACTGCCGGCTTAATTTTTCTGTCTGGTCCAATACCCCATCAAATAAGTACTGTTACGGCTCTTTGACATTTTGGTAGACAATCAGTATACCAGCCGTTGTTAATGAAGCCATCCTAGTGGTGAAACCCGTTAAGAAAACCACACATGTGTAGCATTAGTCTGCAATGAGGTTGTACACAATGCAGCACATCAAAACGCTTGATACATGTCTCGAAAGAAAGACAGGTATATCTCTTGTACACTAAAGCCAACAGCCAATTAGGCTGGGATATTTGCAATATGTCATGTTTTGCTGCATATATCACAGGACAGATGTGTTCATTTAACAGTAGCATGGCATTTATAGTGAAGCATGGATCATATCACACAAGTGACTGGTTAAGAGGGAGCATTTAATGTTTGGTTTAAACAAAATGAGAATGGGTAAAATAAATTACATTTTCTTTGCTTAGTCTGGTTGGTCACACTGGATTTGATGACACAGCAACATGAAAGTCTTATAGACAAATCCAATTAGCGCTTGTGTTTAGTGGCTGTAGGCGGCCAATAGTGGGGTACATCAGCCTTAACTTTTTTCATCTTCATTTTATTGTCTACATGAATTTCAAACCCTCATATTCAGTGAAATTGAAGGAATCAAGATACAATTTAGTGCAAAAACATCCATGATTCAGGTAAGCAAGGAAATTGAAAGATTAAATGGTGATAGACTCCAGTTATGGCCGACTGAAATCAGACCATCCTTTTCTGTCCGGATTCATGTATACAGAGTGTCAGAGAAATAAAAACTGTGATGGTGGTGTGCCAATTAACTGGAAATGAAGCAAAGATGGGGTCCAGCTCTACTGAAATGTCTGCACAAAATAAAATGTCAAACCTGTCATGTCAGTATAACAGTACTGTGCACATAACATAAACATTCTTTTAAAAGAAACATAGTGAACCCAATGATTTGTTCTATAGCCAACAGGGACATATGTAACTTGTCTCATCAGCTGAACTGCTGATCTATTTTCTGCAAGTCTCATAACATTCTGGCTGTCACTAACAATGCTGGCAACACAGCTTGAGGTGGTATAAAGTGATGGTCATTTGACCTGTTGAAGTTAATTGAGTGTAATGGCTGCTGATGGCTACAAGGAATTGAGGGTTTTACAAATCTTTTAGAGGAACGTTTATGTAATGTGGGTACCATAGGTAAAGTTCAAATAGGGTTCAACACCTCCCCATCAGTTGCATTTACAGACAGAGTGTTTCACTGAGGGACTTAAAGGCACCATTATTACAGTTGTTACCACACAAAATAACAACAAACAAGGAGGGTTACAGAATACTGCAATGTGAATGGACTTCTGGTACTCACATTACTTGCATACACAATGAAGCATAAATATTAAATATTCACTGAAAATTTTACATATCAACAATCTTACATTTAACACCTGCTTCCAACAAGTTGAATATTTCCCACAGAAGGACCTTCCACTGTTTGATGATTTCAATGGCAAGACTCCACAATGCCTCCTCCCAACCATCCTCAGCAAACTCTGTGGAGTAATCTTGCACAGTGCAATACAAGACTGACACAACTAGTTGTGAACACTGACTCATGAAGTCTGTATTGTTTTCATCGACTGAGAAACATTCATTTATAGTGAACAAGATTCCATATGCAGATGAGCATGGCAAAATGTTCAGTTGGTTCTGTAAAAGTAGAAATAAACAGATCACAAACTTACTAAAATTCACATTATGTATTTGAAATAGATCCACATATAATAAACCTTTGGTTTCATGGAGAATATACTGTACTTTGTAAATAAACCAGAAAGCCAAAAGGCTTAGTGATTCCTTGCCGCTGAAATGTAAGGCCTTTTTTCACATTGACATTGCTTGGCAATGTTTTTCAATTAACAGGGCTCCATAATGTGCCCACAAAGTACACATGCAAGGCATCCCAATCTTCCTACATTGAGATCCCCCTTGCCCGTTGTGAACCCAAATGACATTTGACCTCCACCAAAAACTTCTGGGACCATGTATTCACTATGTGCCATCTACAGGACAAGTTACAGGACCCTACAAGTGACATTTCTTGAAAGACTGTGCAGGAAAGCTTGTCAGGCTTTGAACATGCTGACTCCAAATGAACTTTGACCTTTCAGAAAATCAATAGGAATCATCTACTCAATATGACCAATCCACACACTAAATATGAGCACAGTCACATGTACCGTTCTTGAGATATCGTGTTTACGAAGTTTTGACCTTTTGACCTCTCATGACCCCAAATGACCTTTGACCTCCACCAAAAACAATAGGGATCATCTACTCAATATGGCCAACACACTCGCCAAATATGAGTAAAGTCACATGTACCGTTCTCGAGATATTGTGTTTACGAAGTTTTGACCTTTTGACCTCTCGTGACCCCAAAATGACCTTTGATCTCCACCAAAAACAGTAGGGATCATCTACTCAATATGGCCAAGGCACACACGGAATATGAGATTAGTCACATGTACCGTTCTCGAGATATCGTGTTTATGAAGTTTTGACCTTTTGACCTCTCTTGACCCCAAATGACCTTTGACTTCCACAAAAATCAATAGGGATTATCTACTCAATATGAACAACCCACACACCAAATATGAGCATAGTCACATGTACCGTTCTCGAGATATCGTGTTTATGAAGTTTTGACCTTTTGACCTCTCGTGACCCCAAATGACCTTTGACCTCCACCAAAAACAAAAGGGATCATCTACTCAATATGACCAACCCACACACCAAATATGAGCATAGTCACATGTACCGTTCTCAAGATATCGTGTTTACGAAGTTTTGACCTTTTGACCTCTCGTGACCCCAAATGACCTTTGATCTCCACCAAAAACAATAGGGATCAACTACTTAATATGGCCAATGCACACACCAAATATGAGATAATTCACACATACTCATCTTGAGATACAGTGTACAACAATTTTTAAGGAATTTACCTATTGACCGCTCATGACCCCAAATGACCTTTGACCTCCACGAAAATCAATAGGGATTATCTACTCAATATGACCAACCCACACACCAAGTATGAGCATAGTCACATGTACCGTTCTCGAGATATCGTGTTTACGAAGTTTTGACCTTTTGACCTCTCGTGACCCCAAATGACCTTTGATCTCCACCAAAAACAATAGGGATCATCTACTCAATATGGCCAACCTACACACTAAATATGAGTACAGTCACATGTACCATTCTCGAGATATCGTGTTTATGAAGTTTTGACCTTTTGACCTCTCGTGACCCCAAATGACCTTTGACCTCCACCAAAAATAATATGGATCATCTACTCGATATGACCAACCTACACACCAAATATGAGTATAGTCACATGTACCGTTCTCGAGATATCGTGTTTATGAAGTTTTGACCTTTTGACCTCTCGTGACCCCAAATGACCTTTGAGCTACACCAAAAACAAAAGCCATCATCTACTCAATATGGCCAATGCACACACCAAATATGAGATTAGTCACACTTACCCTTCTTGAGATACCGTGTTTACAAGCAATTTCTAAGGAATTTACCTATTGACCTCTCGTGACCCCAAATGACCTTTGACCTCCAAGAAAATCGATAGGGATCATCTACTCAATATGACCAACCCACACACTAAATATGAGCATAGTCACATGTACCGTTCTCGAGATATCGTGTTTACGAAGTTTTGACCTTTTGACCTCTCGTGACCCCAAATGACCTTTGAGCTACACCAAAAACGAAAGCCATCATCTACTCAATATGGCCAATGCACACACCAAATATGAGATTAGTCACACTTACCCTTCTTGAGATACCGTGTTTACAAGCAATTTCTAAGGAATTTACCTATTGACCTCTCGTGACCCCAAATGACCTTTGACCTCCAAGAAAATCGATAGGGATCATCTACTCAATATGACCAACCCACACACTAAATATGTGCATAGTCACATGTACCGTTCTCGAGATATCGTGTTTACGAAGTTTTGACCTTTTGACCTCTCGTGACCCCAAATGACCTTTGAGCTACACCAAAAACAAAAGCCATCATCTACTCAATATGGCCAATGCACACACCAAATATGAGATTAGTCACACTTACCCTTCTTGAGATACCGTGTTTACAAGCAATTTCTAAGGAATTTACCTATTGACCTCTCGTGACCCCAAATGACCTTTGACCTCCAAGAAAATCGATAGGGATCATCTACTCAATATGACCAACCCACACACTAAATATGAGCATAGTCACATGTACCGTTCTCGAGATATCGTGTTTAAAAGATTTTGACCTTTTTACCTCTCGTGACCCCAAGTGACCTTTGACGTCCACCAAAAACAATAGGGATCATCTACTCAATATGGGCAATCCACATGCCAAGTATGAGATCCCTCGGAGTTACCCTTCTTGAGATATCGTGTTTACAAGCCAAAGCGTCACATACGCGCACACACACACACCCACACACACACACACACACACATACACACGACATCACCATCGCATAGATTTCTTGCCTGCCTACGGCAAGGAATCAAAAAAACAAAAAAACAAAACAAAAAACAAACAAACAAACATAATAATATAACATATTTTTAAGTTCCAGACTCTTTGGAGAAGAGCTGAGTAGGAGAACCAGATTGCTACTCCTGCTGAAGTTTTGATACCTGAAAATGGGTTACATTCATAACAGAAATACATTTCACATCCACTTTGTTGAGTGCACATGACGAAATGGCAACAAGGGTCACGTTTCATGGTTTATCTTCAGAGAGACAATTGCTTTAGAACCCTGTGAACAAAACACCAGATAAATCAGGAATTTGGACGGGGTCCTTGATTAGTATCAATTACCAAATGCAGCTGAAAGTCGCCAGAGCATAAGCAAGGAAATCAATTGTTCTGCCAGCTGTAGCAAACAATCTTCTTGATCACTGATGGTATAAAGTAGAGGATTACAGTCGGCAAAAAGCAGTAGTATGAGTGTTTGCTAGTCCATCCATGTATGCAAAAGGTTTCTACTAAAGACTGATGGTTCCCTAGATGGATAGCATCCCTACACGGAAGTACATACAAAAACTCAACTTAGGACAAGGGTTACTAAAATGAGGTTAGACACAGGGTTAAAGAGAGGACTGAGGTTGCCCCTAGGATTAGGTTTTCACTTTGAGAAACTTGCGTCTGATGAACCACCGATAAAGGGACTGTGGACTCTGCTTGGTGTATCAACTTTGCAACATGAGTAACTGTCTTTGTCACTTGACTTTTTTGTGTTTGCTCAAACAGGCCGAACATGTTAGCCTCAACATCTCAGAACCAACAAATCCGAGCTGTTTTTACATACCTGCATTCACACAAAATAAGGGAGTTGCACAGCAGGGCATGTGATTCATCCCTGATACTCTGTATCTCACCTGGTATTTCATACATGCCCAGGGTGTATAAATAAACTTGTACTTTCCTTGTCAGACACAGAACAACAATCACTATGATACATAAAACTTGTCAACATAATATAAAGAAAGGACACACTCTCAATGCAGTGCTGGATCTTACCAGTAGCTTACTGGTCACTTCTTGATATAGTTTCCATGTCGTCTGTTCTGAAATAAGTCTGAGAGACTGACAAACAACCTGTAAGACAAAACGAAGCCATGGTCACACTGCAATAAATTTGGATCTGATTCTGATCTGATTTTTTAAGTTTTTATTAAAATCTCCTCCATCTCATCTCTGGTTAGACACTTTCAACTTTACAGGAGCCAATTTGATGTGCATGTAGTTTGCAGGGAGGAGGGAGACAGGAAGTTAGGGGTAATATCAAATAATATTGATACAGCATCTCTGTATGGGTTGGCCCATGGAGTACCAAAGAAAAAAGTCTAGAATGAAAATGCCAACATGACTGCTGGAAATAGCATTTTATAGTCCTCATTATTTGCATTTGAATCATTCTCTAGTTTGCAATCTCTTCTTCTGAAAGGGTAGATAACCTTCCAAAATTGGTTAATAATAATATTTACTCTGTACGGAAATCATTCCATATTAGGGAAGCACAAGACCGAATGTTACTTAATGACCTCTACTCTGTTTTAATTAAGAGATGACAGTTTATTAATTTTGATGAAGCAGTAGAATAACAAGTTGTTCAGTTGTCATAGTTACACTTTTTTCCCCTGGAAGCTATCTAGCCCCTCCCCACCGCTTCAACTTTTATACGTAACTTCTTTCTCCACAGGCCTATTGCGTATATATGATCTATTTTATTATTTCATGTCGCAAAAACTTGCAGGAGAAACCATAAGGATCATCATGGTCTACACTGGCATGAAGTTATATCCAATTGGAAAATGAATTGTGCACCCCTCAATACAATGTAGACAGAATAAGAGCATTTTTACAGCCACTGTGATAAAGAAAATAATACCAAGGTGTAGAGAGAGCATCATGTTTAGGTGATGAAAGTTACCAACCTTACAAACAGTGAGATTTCTTGACAAAATATCCTGCCCTTTCAATGAAACCAGAAGAAGGTGAGTTGATTGATCTGGGAGGACAGGTCTCTTCTGACTGACCTTTCTACTTGTATTCAGATCAAATAATTCTTCCCTTTGGTAACCTTGGCAACAAAACAGAACAATCTATTAGGAAAATCTTCCACTGAGAGAAAATTTTACAACTTTAGCATGATGATTAAACAAATGAGATCTATTCAAAATGTCGAAGGACAAGCCAACTCACAAATCTTGGGTGAGGCCACAAGTGCAAATCAAGACATTTCAGAAAGGGGAGGGGGAGGGGTGGGGTGGAAACTCCCCAGAGTATTCCACTTGATTAACAGTATGCTGATTTTCAGGTATTTGCATTGTTGATACACATGGCACAAAAATTAAGGCTGAGTCCAGCAAAGCACCCCAGGATCAACAGCTGGGACATTCTGAAAGCGATTTGGTACTGAAGTTTTTTGAAGATGGTATAATGAAACCTGCAAAAAATCATCTGATTTATTGGTTAGTAGGACTACTACTGTAGGATGTTAATCACAGGACCGGATGAATCTATAAATGTATAAAACTTTCTGGATACAGTTAATACCTGTCCCTCTGGGTCTTTAGCTTGAAATGGACTGTGAAGGTGATATTCATTAAAGTAAAAATTTTTTGTGTAAGTTTTCTGCAATGAATAGTATAACAGAATCATGAAAATTGTCAACCAAAGAGTGGACTAGTGTGGACTTACACATTGAATTTTTTAAGTTAAGCATTAAGTAAAATAGTCCTTGGTCCAATTGCCTGCAACTTAAAACAGTCTAAAATCCAGGTCTCTGGGCTTGGCAGAATGTCAGGATTTTACTGTATGCAGGCACTTAAATTTTATAGTTACTGTAATGCTTATCAGGCAGGAATGGATCAGGCAAGTGATGGTCTAATAAAGTAGGCCATAATTGGGGTCCATCAGTTTTAATCCTTCCAACTCTTTGTCTAAGTGTATCACTGATGACTGCGCACTAAAATATCTCTTCATTCCCTCAATTTCACCAAATATGAGGGTTTAGCATTGCATGTAGACAATAAATTACAAAGGTTTAAGGCTGAAGGAACCTACTAATGGCTGCCTCCACTAAGCTACTCTGATTTGCCGATACACTGTGTGTGAGAATATCAAGTATAACCTTTACATCAAGCTAGAGAAAGATTTTAGACTGTTCAGAGGTAGGCTAGGCCATTTGAGTAAGGGCTATTGGATTTGTTGTTATGAGTTATACCAAACTTTTCCAGGCTACAGCTAACTTGCAACTGGCTTGTTCTACTTATCTACAACACTGTTGTAAAAAATGAGCTTCAATAAATGAAACTGCTCACCAAGAGTCATTGTAAACAGAAAACTGACAAAATCATTGACTGCATAGGGGAGTTCATCAAACCTCTTCAACACCCTGTTTGGATAAAAAAACAAATTTCCAGATGGTTACCTCTTTCAACATAATTGCAACTTAGAAAAAAATACTTCTAAAATGTTCCTTCTGCTACTGCTTTGTTAAATGAGACTATTGATTCAACATTCTTCATTCACTTTCATCTGAGTTATTAACTGCACTTTGTCACAGCCATGATTGAGTGATGAATTCTCATTATCCCAGACATTTGCAATTCTCTCAAAAAGTCCCCAACCCACAGCCGTCTTTAAACTCCTTTTGCAAGTATAATTCTAGTTCATTGCTCACTCACTCATACTTGGTTATTAATTCTCAACTTCCATTTGTCCATAATGGTAAGGTGACTGTATATTATCTCAGCATTAACTCATTTTTCCAAACCAAATTGCAGTTCACTTTCTGTCTTCTATTATTACTGTTTTTGCATAAGAACAGAATAAAGCAACAATTGTGCATTATCCTGTGTGAATGCATAGTTCATCATTGTCTAACCTTTAAAGCTTATGTCCTGGTGAAAAATACAATGCTCTTAGTCCTCATTTCTTGCAAAAGAAATCTGCCATGCTGCCTTATTTTAAAAGATCTATCCTCCTACATCTGTAAATAATGATTTTGTAGTTTTGCTGTAAAACAAGAGCAATATTTCATTTTTTTAATGCATTTTTCAACTTAAAATACATACATGACTAGAAAAACTAAGCATGATATACGTACTTGCATGTTAGTATTTGTATTGCATAGGCCACAACTGAGGTAAAAACCTGTGGATTCATAAATGTTGAGCAAAGTTTCTTGAAGGTTGATAACCTTATCTTCTTCACCCACTGAAGGAGTTCAACGAGTTGCCTTTGAAGTTTCTCTGGGTAGTCACAAATTAACTTACTTTTAACATCTGGAAACAAAAAATGAAATTTTATGATGATAGTATTTGTTGACTTAAGAGATATTTTAGGCAGCAATCACAGGGAGGTTCATATAATTTTATGAAACCATAGAAATTAAAAGAAAGGAACAATGGAAAATTGTCATCTTGGCCAAATTTGACTTGTCAAGTCAATTCCTGTCTAATGGAACTGATGAAATTGTTTCATTTTGCTAAAATGGTTAAATTCATTGAAAAAGTCCTGTATATCCATGTCATGCTTAGGTGTGTGAATAGCCATTATGCAATGCCATCTTAAGATGGGAGCAAAACATTGTACCACAAGACAGCATGTTGAAGACTTCTCCCTGAGCATCCATGCAGAAGGCATATGCTGATATTGGATTGGCTGGCAAATCAGTTGGCGAGAATTGTTGGTGTTGCTGGCAATGAAGGTGCAACTTTTGATGTGTGACAGGGGGTATACATTACGTAAGGCTTACAGGAATAAACTTTAGAAAAATGACTGCCATTAACATATTGCTCTGTGTAAAGGATTCAATTAAGAAAAAATACCAGAGGAATGAATTCTCTCCTTACCCAACAGGTCTTCAAAATGTTCTTGAATGTACAGGACAGTGTTAGAATGAGCCATAGCTGCACTACGATGGAGTATTTGCAAAGCATGATGGGAGGTGTCCAAACTTTCAGCTCCCAGTTGAATAAGTAATAATGGCAATGTTTGGATGAAGTCGCTTGTCACTCCAGAGCTGGAAAAAGACAAACATTCAAGCCCTTCAATGTTTATTTTTCTCTCAAAGCTATAAAATTTGCACACAACTCTGAGTACTTAGAGGGACCTTTTCCTTTACTTTTTTCCCTCTGTAATCACATCTTCCATATCATGCCTAGATCTGAAAGAATGAGTTAGCCTGTCAACAGCTGGCACACTTTGCAATGGTCAAGATTATATTTACATAATGATTTTCACGCCTAATAGTACTGTAGGCTATACTAAGGAAAATAAAAGCCCAAGCAATATTGAGTGCTCTGCTTTTCCTTGTATTAAGAAATTAAAAAATATGTGACAAGGAAAAAAGGCTGGACTTGTTGGACTTGGCTTCAAGTCCAGAGAGCCTGAGTCTAATTTCAGAGATCCAGAGTGGAAGTCTGAAACCGAAAAAAGTGGACTTAAGTCTGGACTCAGGGTCAAGTCCACACTCAAGTTCTCCAGCATTGACTATTATTTGGAATGATTAGTTTGTAATGTTCTTACAGTATATGCCACTGCTGCAACTGAAAACAATTGCAAACTGATAATGTGTGGGAGCAATTGGTTGTAAAGTTTAAAAAAAAAGACTGTTCTTTAATGTTACTTTTTGTCAAAAATGTGACGACAATACCTGTTGATATCTTGAACCAGAATGCAAAAATGCATTGAGGTTGCGATGATACATACATGCTCTTTTCAATGAAATGCTACATTTTTTGTCACAACTGGTGACCCGAAGTGACCTTTGACTCCACATGTTAGTAACTGGTTCTTCTTTTAACCAAAACATTTCTACAAATTTCATACTGTGCCTTAAGATATTCCTCAAACAATCTGCTTACATCATACACATCAACATATCAAGTTTGAAATGAATCCCAAGTTTCCTACCTTGAGATATAGTGTAAACAAGGTTTTCTGAGTTTGACCCCCTATGACCTCAAATGACCTTTGACCTCTACCAAAATCAAAAGGGTTCTTCCTTATTAGTGTTTGCACGGGTACTAAAAATTAGGACCTGGGTACCCGATCGCCATACCCGTCAGGTACCCGGGTTACCCGGTGTTACATACGGTGAGCATTTTGTAAGGCATACTCCATAAGACATGCATGGTAACATTAACATCTGTATTGGATAGGTATGGCAATCACAGTTCCCAAGTTCAAAAACATTTGATTTGTTAGGTGGTTTAATCGTCTCGTTTTGTTTTAGATCAAAATGACAAGTAAAAAAAAAAAAAACGTAACAGAAAACAGTCAAATAAGAAAATTATACTTCCCAAGGCCTATATCAATTTGATATTGAATTTTGGGACGCTTTCCTACTCGAAAAGCCAGCATAGTAAGAGCTCGAAGCTTCTCCTTTTAAACCACTGATTTAAAAATATCAACTAATCAGAGCCCTGTATTATGGTATTCTCTTGCGCGTCAAAAATTACTGATTGTAAACAAACGACGTCATGTTTGTGAACTTCCCTCATACTACTTTGCAATGTGCGTTGGAATTATCGCTAATGGGGTATGTACGTTCTTACGTAGCTAGCCTCGTGTCGACATCCAGGCACGGTAACATAACTTTCACACATACACTTCGTAGTCTGCTCGAGCGCCATTTTGGGGCAAAATAACGTAATATATACTGGCCTATTTTAAAAAAAAATTTTGTGAATGTTTACGGTGTTATTACATTGATGTCGTTTTACTTCGCAGATAGCGGCAAAGTGTTGATTTGCGAAAAACTGACACCTTTAACCATTAAGAAATATTCGAGGATTATACTCGAGGTGGCATACCGTATTGATAATAAGATCGTATATACATGCAAGGCTCAGTTTACCTAGCATGCTGAACGTTACGGGCACTGTCTTTGCGAGCTGGGCGGGGGTGATACAGTATGTCTTGCTATGTCTGCGTGAAACAGTACGATGTAATTTTGAATCGGCCGTCAGATGGCTTGCTTGCGAGTAAGTTTATAAGCGATATACATGCGATGTGTGAGAAGCAACCCACTACGTGATGATAGCGCGATCGGGCCGCACGCTGATAAAAATTTCAACTTCAGAAACGAAGTACAGACAACTATCAAACTTACACATAATTTCTAGGGGCTCTCTTCATTCTCAGTCTCGGAGAATGTTTACCAAATTGGCAAAATATTTTATTCCATTACCGTGGGCAATGGCGTAAATGGGATGATCCTTTTGCATGCATTATTTTTTTTTAAGATTCGGGTAGTAGATTTGGAACCGGGTAATACGATGGTGGGTGGGTACCCGGGTACCCGGGTTACCCGTGCAAACACTATTCCTTATATCATAACGCATCAACATATCAAGTTTGAAATCAATCCAAGCTTCCTACCTTAAGATATTGTGTTAAAAAGTTTTTCAGGATTTGTCCCCTTCTGACCCCAAATGACTTTGACCTCCACCAAAATAAATAGGATTCTTCTTTACATCATAATACATCAACATATAAAGTCTGAAATGAATCCAACTTTCCTATCATGATGTATCATGTAAACAAGGATTTCAGGGTTTGGACCCCATGTGACCCCAAATGACATTTGACCTCCACCAAAATCATAGGGTTTTTCCTTACATCATTATGCATCAACATATCAAGTTTGAAATGGATCAAAGTTTCCTATCTTGAGATATAGTGTAAATTAGGATTTCCGGAGTTTGACCCCACATGACCCCAAATGACCTTTGACCTCCACCAAAATAAATTCGGTTCTTCCTCACATCATAACGCATCAACATATCAAGTTTGAAATGAATCCAAGTTTCCTACAGTAACTTGAGATATAGTGTAAACAAGATATCAGGGTTTAACTCCATGTGACCCCAAATGACCTTTGACCTCCATGAAAATATATCCCGTTCTTTCCTACATCTTAACACATCAACATATCACGTTTGAAATGAATCAAAGTTTCCTACCATGAGATATTGTGTAAACAAAGATTTTGGTTTTTGACCCCCTGTGACCCCAAATGACCTTTGACCTCAACCAAAATAAATTGGGTTCTTCCTCTAAGTAAGGGGTATCTGTGTACCAAGTTTGAGAACTGTCAGACTTTCCCTTCTCAAGATATCGTGTAAACAAGCAAAGTGTCACAAACACACACACACACACACATACACACACACACACGCAGTCGTGTTTTTACACACAACTGAGGACTTCATTGTTATCTCCATTGTGTCTGCTTACTTAACCCTAACCTTCACAATAGACTGTCTATTGTTAGACAACCGAGGACTTGAGAAATCTATTGAATTTACTACCGAGGACCTGGAAGTCTATTGTTTAGGTCCTCTGTTTTACACAAAGACAAAGCCACATGCACATACATACACACACACGCCATCATGAATGCATAGGTTTCTCTTTTCATCGAAACCAAAAACTACACATCCAACTTTGATGCAAATTTCACCATAATGCTTAGAATAAGTACCCTCCAAGATATCCAAACTTGATTTGACCTTAAACATTTTTTTTTAGGTCTGTGTATGTGGGCCACATTTCCAAAACATTTCTGCAACATAAGCATTTCTGCAACTTGTTTTCAAAGAATCGATATGTCATTTCTTTAAAAACATTTTCAGAATGTTTTAAGAATATGTGTAACAAACTGTAAATGACTGCTTGCTGTGTTTGTTGTAAGTGAATTTTTTGTGAATGTTGCTCAGGTATACATGCCCTTTATGGTTTCAAAGACATTTCTATTTTCTTATGAGTACTACTTGAATCATCCCTTCTTGCAATTGTCCAATATTCACATCAAATATTCTGCAAAAAGACCTACAATAAAGTTACCAAGATTTTAAAATTTTGCAAGTATCATCTTACAGTTTTGCATAATATTGATGACATTGAAGAGTAAAGTTTGACTACAGCTTACAAATTGAATGTGCATTTCATCTGTACAACAAAGGCAATATTTCCTTTCAAGCCAAAACATCATCACCAGAAGAGGAAAATTTTTCTTACTCAGAGAGCCCATGTTGATGGGAAGCATCCAGAATCGTCATGTCTGCGATACAAGTCATGGCTAGACGTTTATTTTGAGACATCAAGTGGCAGTTTTTGTAAAGCTGGACCAAAGCTTGAAGTAGATTTACTTTAGAACCTGGATGTGCGATACAACATAAAGAGGTATTAAAAAGAGTCACTAAACTAAAATGTATAGACAAATCTGATCAGCCTTGTGTTTTCATAGTGACTGTGGGCAGCCATTAGTGGGGTCCATCAGCCTTAAATCATCTTCATTTATTGTCCACAAGTAATTTCAAACCCTCATATTGAGTGAAATTGAGGCAATCAAGATACTATTTAGTTTACAACTATCCATGATACAGGTAAGCTAGGAAATTAAAAGACCCCAGTTATGTCCGACTAAAATCGGACCATCACTTGACTGTCTGGATTTGTCCCTTTGTACCACAAAATAAACAAGATGGAAAAAAAAAAAAATCTTTGTGCGACAAAAGGGAAGGTAACTGAAAAACCCAAACACACATGTTGCTTCATTTTTTCCTTACATACAATAAAGACGAGCAAGTCCTCAAAAATCAATTATTTCGCAAAGGGTGATAGCAGGTATTCCTATGGATGTTTTAATATGAGAAATTACTAAAAAGGCTATACAAAGGGAAAAGTGTTAATAGGAGAAAAAATTGAAACCTTGTATGTAACAAGTTGAAAACTTAATGCTTCTTAAAAAATGATTCTACAGGGAAAAAGATATGCATTTCTTTGAGTGAGCAAATTCATTTGATTTCCTTTTTGTTATTCTTGCTGCCTTTTACATATTAACAAACTGAGATGTCAAAAATAAAGAATGAAGAATGACCAAATAAATGAACGAACAAACTAACCTACTAGTGAATATACCAATTTGAAAGCTTTCCTGTTTGGTTTTCTGTTCTACTGTTTAGCCTCCATTACGTTTCTTTTCAACTAAGAAACTTCAAACGACAAAAATTCAGGAAAATCTTCACTACAAAAAAAATTAGCCAGCTTTGACTTTTGCAAAATTCAACTGCCATCATCCAGTGGTAAACCATTATCCTTTTACATTTTTCAGTTAAAGGAAAAATTTTGAAGTTCTTCTAAAAGGCTGCCATAACAGCGATTGGTTGAAAGGCCAATCTTTTAACCCCAGCAATTCTACTAACATACTTTGATACTTATTAAGCCCTTCCACAACTGTCTAAAATTCATCCTCATCCAGACACAATCTTGGTTTATTGCTTCAAGGTAATGGTGTACAAGACCTTCAGTAATATATGATCAGAACACTCTTAGTACAGTTAAAGCTCTGTAATATGTGCTTCATTTCTCTGCTTTATTTTTTAATTTGTTGTCAATCAAAGAGCTGTGCCAATAGAGAATTTGTGTAGACTACTACAAAAATTATTTGGGATGAGAATTGACTGCCTTTAAGCAAAAAGCCTAGAGATGAAACTATCATATTTCATTCTAACCTTTGTCTGTCAATGATTTCATCATCCTCACAACCACTTCCAAAAGGGTCTGAGTCTGCTCTGTGGATACTTGCAAGTCCTTGTTCTCAAGTACACCTGTGACATAACGGAGAAGTTGTTTTGCCCATGACTGCTTGTGCCCTTTCTTGAAAAAGTATGACATAACCTCACAGGTCAAAAGATTGACCTCAAGGTCTGACACAGATGGGTTGGAAATTTTTTGCTTATGATGAGAACGTTTTTTGAGATTAACATTGTCCCTGGTATGTGGAAAACTGTCAAAGAACGAAGCTAAAAAACTTTTCTGGTATGTATCTTGAAGCTCTGTGAGTATCTGTAGTAGAAAAAAGAATACCACAAATTTTATCTTTTTAACAGGCTATTTCCTTCCAGAAGAAATACTTGACATAAGATAATCCAGACCTTGAAAAGCAGCTGGTCTTGTTGCATAAAGTTAGCATGAAAGTGTAAGAAGTCATTGGCTTCTATGGTTTGCAACTTCATGCTGGGTTGTTTGCCAACTTAATAATTTAGATTTAGCATGGAGGGAGTCATGTCAGAAATTTCTATAAAGTTAACTACATTCCTTGAGAAAGCCAAGAATCAGCAAAAAATCTGTTTGTTCAAAAAACAATTTTTAGGCAGGGCACGGTGTAGTTTTTTTGACGAATATGAGAGTATTTATAACAGTCAGCAAGAATGTGACTGACAGAGACAGCACAGTCACAAGGTATACAGTATGGCCTTTCATCCCCATGGAGTAAATAAGCATGGGTAAGTGTGGTCAATGCCGGCCCTAGTCAGGACCAAATCATCCCTCTGTTCACTCGGGACTCCATTTCCCCCCAGCCCCCACCGTAAGTTTTACTCGGTATAATTTGCTTTCGGAAAGGGATTCCCACAGTCCTTGCAATTTTGATTTTATAAAGCCACTGATGTTAGGGCATGAGTCAGTGTGAGGCAAGTAGATGTTGGTGACATCCATCTGTAGGGCTTCTTTAGCAAGTGCATCGACTTCTTCATTTCTTCTTCCAGCAAAACATGAAATAATATGGTTTGTAACATGGTACAAAAAGGCACAGTGTAGAAACCAAAAATAGCCAAATATTTGCTAAAAGCCATGCATGGGTAGAACTTTTCTAGACTCTCATAAAACACAGGTTGGTCTACACCAACTGATGAAAATATTGCATTTAATTTCACCAGCTCATTAGAATACAGAGAAACATTGCAAAGTGTTTACATCTTTGCAACTCTTGGCAACTGGTTGCAAGCAGTTATGCAACCCAGTCTTATGCTAAACAACATGTTTGGTCCAATGAGAAACAAACACATATTAGCTGAGAGCAATGCAGAACTTGTGAAATGAAGACTGCAAACTAGTATGACTTAGTTGTCAGACACCCATCATGATAGGATGGATTAGTCAAGGTAAGTTGTAGAATGTGGCCACTTAAGAGATAACTTCAACCTTTATCAGTTGGTACATGTGATAGCTTACTTGCAAAAAAAAAAAAATTAAAAATGTGGAACACAAAGTATTTGATTATACATATATACATTTGCAAATGTACCTCTTGCCTATCTTCTTCTTGACAAAGAACCTCCATCCATTTCAATAGCAACTGTATCACTGACAGAACACCACTGAGTGTCTCAATGCTGTTGGATGCGTGAGCAATTGATTCTCTCTGGTTACTATGGTAACTGGGCCTTGCCTCAGTCCAGCATTGCAACAGGAGAGGAACCACCTTTATAACAAAGGCTTTCACTTCATCAAGGTTAGAAGTAAAATCCAGGATACTTGATTTTGCAAATGAAACTGACCTATAGGTGAGACAAAATTACGATTAGTTACCGGGATATTAGTATTAAAAAATGATTCAAGGCAGGCATACGGACTTCAAAATAGTATGTATAGCAACTGTATGGTTCAGATAGATTGGTGTAGTCAGAGGAGGGGTATGGGGACATGCCTCCCCAACAAATCTAAGAATACATTTTGTAATGGAATCAGAAAATTCATTTCAAATGATACTGATAAATTTTGCACCAGATAGCATCTTAGATTACTGAAATATCTGAAAGTTATTAATAGCAGAAGAGAACACCATCATGCAGTTGTCACCTCCTCTACAAAAATCCATCAGGACCAAACTGTTGTGATTTTAACTATTATTGTTCCTTATTGTTATCATTGTTTGTACCTTAGTTTAATAACCCAACTAAAATACTCCAAAATTAAATCAAATGTAAATCAACTAATCAAAATATACTGTAAAGGAAGCTGAAAGGGGAAAGAGAAGTCACCCCATCCTCAGGTAGTGTAGTAGTCTACCGTCCTGTTTCATTATTTGCCCTTGAGAGCAATCTGACAATACTTTTTATCCTCACATGTGAAATTAGTATTATTAGAAGTGACTCCTAGTTTATTGAATATGAAATATCCAATTCCTAAAATATTATAAATCATATATGTAAATAATATATAGATGAATCCGACCAGCGCTTGTGTTTTAGTGACTTTAGGGAGCCATTAGTCGGGTCCATCAGGCTTGAATCATCTTCATTTATTGTCTAAATGAATTTTAAACCCTCATATTTAGTACAAATTGAGTTAACCAATATGCAATTCAGTATGCATGCATCCATGATACAGGCAAGTAAGGAAATTGAAAAATTATAAAGGTGATAGACTCCAGTCATGGCCGACTAAAATCAGACCATCACTTGCTGTCCGGATTCACCTGTAATATAATACTAAAGAGGAAACAGAGGAAAAATTTTGAGATGTAGCTGTTGCTACAAAAAAACTTTGAGGGAATCCTCTTAAACTTTCAAGACAAAATATTAAGTACATTGTTGAAGGGTAAAAAGACAGAAGGGTATTTAGTTTACTCTGAAACAGGATATATCATCACCCTCAAGCCAAGAAGCTACAGCAACAATTCTGTGTCCAGTCATATTTGAGTGTCATAGCCCTTGAGACAAGATTCAACTTCATACACATTCAAACTGGCAAATTAATTGTACATGACTTTCAAGGGCCTTGACTACTATTTCCAAGACCTATTAAATGGTCAGATCCCATATTTCCATCTTTTTTCACAAAATAATGCATTAAGTCCACTTCCTTAAAATTCCCTGACTTTTCCAGTACCTTTTGAAACTTGGTCAATTACCCTGACTTTCCAGGTCTGGAAATTCAAATTCCTGTTTTCCCTGATTCTCCAAGATTTTCAAGACCTGTACAAACCTTTAAAGTTTGAAATTGTACATGACATTAAAATGTCCATAAGCCTAAAATCCGTAGTAGTCCTGTACAACTCGGGAAAGTTATATTAGAGATGGAGGTTTTAGTCCATATGTTCCATCCAGTTGTGTCTTAAACACAACTATTTTGACTGAAACCACAGAATGGGCAAGTAACTGACCATCACTTATACAACTTTCTGAGCTTTGCAAGACTTCTCAGGATTGTAGGCTTATGGGCATTTTCATAGCATATGTACTTTGATTAAGAATCAGTGAAGCAACACACTTTCACTTAGATAATTCAGGGCAAGTACTGTAAAACTTTAAAAGGCTAGCTGGTGAGTTTAAGTTACAGTACTTGCAAAATCAGGGCAAAAAAAAAACTTTACCAAGGCTAGTGAGTTAAGTTACAGAACTTGCAAAATCAGGTCAAGTAAAACTGCACCAGGGCTAGTGAGTTAAGTTACAGTACTTGCAAAATCAGTGCATGTAAAACTTAACAAGGGATAGTGAGTTTAAGTAACAGTACTTGCAAAATCAGGGCAAGTAAAACTTTCCAAGGCTAGTGAGTTTAAGTTACAGTACTTGCAAAATCAGGGCAAAAAAAAAACTTTACCAAGGCTAGTGAGTTAAGTTACAGAACTTGCAAAATCAGGTCAAGTAAAACTTCACCAGGGCTAGTGAGTTAAGTTACAGTACTTGCAAAATCAGGGCATTTAAAACTTAACCAGGGCTAGTGAGTTTAAGTTACGGTACTTGCAAAATCAGGGCATTTAAAACTTAACCAGGGCTAGTGAGTTTAAGTTACAGTACTTGCAAAATCAGGGCAAGTAAAACTTTACCAAGGCTTGTGAGTTAAGTTACAGTACTTGCAAAATCAGTGCAAGTAAAACTTCACCAGGGCTAGTGAGTTCAGTTACAGAACTTGCATCATTGGGCAAGTTGTTATTAAAGTTAATGTTTAGCCCTGAAGAGATACATGTACTGTATATCTGCCAATTACAGCAGCTTACAATTTTATGGGCTACTATTCAAATGAAAAAGAATGTTAAAAATGTGAACAACCAACCTTAAAACAAAATCTTCATTAGTTGTGTTTATGTTAGAATATGATGACTTGTATATCCCACAATGCACTTCACCAGGACCAGAGACAATAACCTCACGAGTCATTCTTTGACAGTCTTCACTTTTTCTAGATATATCCATAACTTTGAGGTTAACAATAGCTGACAGGAATGTCTTTATTCTTTGTATGACCTGATAAAGAAGCAAGTGACATACTTGACATTGGTGAACACCTCAAGTTTATAATGACCACAAAAGATGAGCATTTTAAAGGGATATGAGGATGAAAAATTCTCCCTGAAAAGTTTAAATTTTGACTTCAAATTGTCAAAATTTAAACTTAAAATCTCAAAGTGTGACTGATTTTGTTTGCTCAAATTAAAAATTTGGACTTTGAATGTAGAAATTTGACTTTTCAGGGAGCTCTTTCGTACTTTTTCCTTGCATGTCCCCATTTACTGTAGCACTGTACATAATACATTACATACCACATGAAAGTGATCTCACCAAAACTTGTCCAATGCATTGATAAAGCGAGTGTTCGATATAAAAGTACACTACTGTATGGTCAACTGGTCAGAGCATCCGACACTTGCATTTGGGAGGTCTTGAGTTTGACTCCTGGCAGGGTCATACTGAAGACTTGGAAAAAGGAACCTACTGTAGTGCCAATGACCTTGGTGCTAAACATAGGCAATGAATTAGGGAATATAAGACAGTGAGTCACAACAACAACAACAAAAAAAAAGAGCTGTGGCTAGAATAACTTAAAAAATGGAACAAACTGCCAAAGTGCTTGGTGCTCAGCATAAGCAATGGTTTAGGTAAACAGTGAGTCACAACTGGAAAAAAGGCTATGGTTAGGGAGAATTAAAACCAGTTGGTTAGAAACTGAGATTTGTAAAAGAAAATGACCCAAGCATGATGGAAATAAATATAAGTCCTTGAATGGGACCACAGTGTAAATTGGTCATACCCTCCCCTCTACTAACCCCATTGAATATGCAAATACAGATACAACTGTTTTTAATAATGGAGAAATTTTCTTTTGAACTTTTCCTTTCTAATATAATAGGTCTGACTTAGTAAAGAGTCACATCTCTAAACATTTTTTTTAAGTTTCACTGCATGGTATGGATGCCTTGCATTGGGCAGGTGAAGTGGTAGTCAAAACATATCTAAAATACCACACTTTTTTCAGTTTGTTTCTATTTTAAAACCACGTGGTGGTCAAGTGGTCTCATAGATACACATGGCATTGGTGAAATGAGAGGGATGCTTTCTCGCAAAAGACAATCGTAACCTCTTTGTTCATGCATATTCTATTTGTTGCATGGAGAAAATAACTGACCAAGTCTTGAGGGAACAAGTGCCCGTCCAGACCCCCTGTGCCAAACCACACTGATATGGATGGACCTGCTCTGAAGTCACAACCACTTCAAAACTTGCAACAGAACTAATGGCACATGTACCGTACGGGTGCAGGATACACAGAGCTGCCAACCAGCCAGAATGAATAAGAGGAACACAACTAATATGTGAGCTGGTGTGAGACTAGACAGGCTAGGGCCCAGGAGCCTGTGTCAGGGCCCATGGTGACATCTAGCCAGTAAAGCACTGCATTTTGCAGCCCTGGACTGCTGAGAGGTGGGAGAGGGAGAGGTCTGGGGAGGCTTTAGCTCCCCATTTTTCTGTTGCAGGCATTTTGGGCTGCCTTACATTGCTATTATATTGTTGAATATCTTAGGCTACTTTGGTGGTAGATCCCCTCCCTCCATTTCAAAATTCACTCCACAGCCCGTTTTGAGTTATTTCAGGTGAGTCTGAAAGACTTTTTGAGCTCTCAATAGCAAGTAAAATTTAGAAAACTAATTAATTAATTACTACCATGCCAAAATCTGCAATGCCTACCCACCCACCAGATTTCAGGACCCAACCTTAACACTGATAGACTTATATTGATTTCACTGTACATTTTAACAGGCACACATCTACATAACCACTATTTTCTTTTGCAGTCCTGTAAAACGTCCAACTTTTCAAGAAATAAATGAAATCATTCTACATGTATGATCATGATTTCAGTTATTCTAAAAACTGGAACATGACAGGATAATCAGAACACAGAAAATTTTGTCATAAAATCAGGACAATTGGCAGTTCTGGGTTCAGAGCTCTACACTTCGAGCAATCAATGCAGCTCTCTCATCTGAGTAACACAAAAAAAAAACATTCTAGTGAACATGGAATACCTGTATTCGCCACTTCTGTCCTGAAAACTTACTCCCTGGTGTAGTAGACAACTCCAACTGAACTGCACCTTTACTGTCCCTTCCACTGTTTCTTGATATTTGGAGAATAAAATTTGTCAGTAGTTCCTCACTCCTCGAAATGACAAGATCAGGGTAGTTCGCCAATAGGAGGTCAAGAATTCTCATAGCATCCAACTGAATATCTTCCTGCAAATGGGTCATTGCACAACATAAATGAGCACACATAGCTGGAAAGAAAGGCACCATAAAACTTGTCCTGATATTCTTCACCACACACTGAAGGACTGCAAATCCGGCTTGTCTCACCCCGCTGTCTTTGTCAGTGAAACTGTGGGCTACATTTTGAATGAGCAATGCTAAATTATCTTGGATGAGGTAAACATTTGATGTAAGAAGTTCTTTGAGACCAACAAGACTGGACTGTCTGACTTTTGCATTGTAGTGATTAATGTGGCATATTAGGTCCTGGAAAAAGGAGAAAAACAAATATTTGAAGAGAACATCAGATTAACATTGGGAAATTAATATTGAATTGTTTGCACTGAACCACTTAAACGGTAAATGAAAAATCTAAAATGCTTCATTTTATCTACAGTATGGGCTCAGTGAGAATACAACTTTAACAGAGGGGTTCCAGTCCTAGCCAGGTCATGCTAAAGACTTAAATAATGGAACCTTCTGCCATTGTGCTTGGTGCAGTGAGCCACAACTGGAACGGAGACTTAGGCTGCCAACCTAAACCAACTGTTGGGAAACCAAACCTTAAAAACTTCATCGAGCTAATTAACTCTGGGACAATTGAAAGCACTTGGTATAATTAGTTATTTAGATGGAGTTCACAACCCAGTTTCTAACCAACTGCTTTAAGCTGGCCACTGGCTTTTTTTCCAGTTGTGGCTCACTGGCTTGTTTTCTCTGGCCCCATTGCTTATGCTGAGCATCAAGCACAATGGCAGGATCTATTTTTTAAGTTCTGAGTAAAATATGTAAATCAACCATGTCATAGGCGCTTATCACTAGTTTGACTAGGTAATGTACAATAAACTGCACAAACTTTGTAATGAGGAAGGGAACTGTTTACTAGCAAGCAAGTTCTTTAACTGTTTAACAATCAGCTCACATTGATGTTCTGCTTTCTTTGTGTCTGTGGTAAAGAACCTTCAGATGTTTGAAACTGTTCTTTCAGTTGAATACTCTGAGATTTGAAAGCTGTCCTTGTGAAGTTGTCTGGCATTGGCTTTTTCTTCCCAATTTTCAGCTTCACTTTCTGAAATTCACTCTTCTTCTGTTTCTTTTTTCGACTACTCTTCCCCATCTTGTAACCTTAACAAATTGTACCAATTTCAGCCTCTGCTGAAAAAAAGAAAGTATGAAAAAGTATTTTGAAACAAAGACACAGCATAATGACTTGCATTAAAAGAATAGTGCAGTTTACTGTACAGTAAGCCTTGAAGTGAAAAGAAGAATTCATTGGGACGTGTATTTAGGAAATATGGGAACAATTACTGTAAGACAACATTGCATGGCAACCTAAAGGTACAGTAGAAGAAGAGTTGGAAGACCACAGACAACATGGGGGAGAACAGTAGAAACATTAAGAAAGAATTTTGAGTGTGAAACTTGGGATGAAGCTACTGTAGGTTTCAGCGATGGATAAGGTAGTTTGGAAAAAGAGTGTTGAGGCCTTACCTGCCACTTGGCACAAAGAGAACAGGTATGGTGGGTAAGCTGAAAGTAATTAGTTCTGTGGTAATTCGTTTAAGGTTTGATTTCAATATCACTCCATTCCAATGTTCTCTGCATCTGTGTCATTTATAGCATCCAAATTGCAGGTGGGAGGTTGTGCATTTGGGTTCTGGCTGGTTCATACAGAAAACTTTAAAGATGTACTGTAAGATACTGAAATTGTTCTTGGTGATCAGCATAAGCTATGGAATAGGGAAAAGAAGCCAGTGAGCCACAACTGAAAAAGATTCGACTTGGTTGGAAACTGGGAAGTAAAAATGTATCAACTACTGGTACTACTGGAACAACATTAACTAACTACAGTACTTATTTGAATGATTGGTGATGATAACAAGATTGGTCATTGGTTCCATGTTCCATTAAAGGTACATATTCACAAGGTTCATGGGAACATGGAACCCTGGAAACATTGAGCTTGGAATGTAATTGACATGGCCCCAAAATGCATTGTATTGTACAGTTAGTTAGATATATGGAGTTTAACAACCCAGTTCCCAACCAATTAGTTCAGTACAGTACAGTTCTTTAACTGTAACAATACACTGCTGAAAGTGCTCTCACATTTGTGACACACAGTTAATTCTGTGGCGCAGTGGTAGAGCATCCAAATGGTCAGGGAAGGGATGCCACCCCCCCCCCCCTTTTGGACCAAAACTGCCTACCAAATTTCCTTGTGGTGCCCTCTTAAGGTGTTTAACAGCCTGCTTTAATGTGCCTCTGCAGACCAGCCTAGCCCCCTCTGACCCAAATTTGTAGAATTTGTGCATTCCTTTGATTGATGGATAACAGGCACAGTGGTATTGGAGAAGCCACAATGATGTCATGAAAAATCTTGAACTACTGATTAGTTAAAATACTGCTCACAAAAAAGACTCCCAAATGAATACTGTAGGGATTTCATCCTCAAGGGCATAGCTTTAGTAATTGTATCCAGGTCTAAAGCTAGTGGCTATTGATCCAGCTGCTGTATCACAAGCCAGTCTTCCCAAAGTAATTAACTCTGCAGTTTAATGGAAACCATATCCCAAATACTTACTAAAGTATTTTCACCACATTTCCACATAATACCATATGTTCCTTTAAATTGCTCCCAAATAAGCATGCCCATGATTGCATTACCCAAGGCATATGTACAGTAGCAATGCTTATGAAGGACTATAGATTATTAGGAAGGAAACTTGAGCCAATTGCTGTAAAAACAAGTAAATTACAGCATTGAAGGTCAGTTTTTCAAAAAATCTTTAAAGGGTCAAACCTCTCACCCCACACTACAATTTTGGTATGGGGGTACCAAAATTCTCAATTGGCTCAGCTCTTTGATTAACAGCTTATTCAAACAATGCAGAGTGCCAAAGCTTCCATTACACAGCATGAACGGTACTGAGAGTGTTTCAATTATATAAATTGAGTTTTCTATACTCACCTTGAAGCAATAATAATAATAATGATAATGATAATGATAATGATAATGATAATGATAATGATAATGATAATGATAATGATAATGATAATGATAATGATAATGATAATGATAATGATAATAATAATAATAATACACAGTTCTTATAAAGCGCAAAACACACTGAAGTTCTGAGAAGAGAAAAGAAAAGATGAAAGTCATAGACAGGAGAAAAGGTAAGATATAAGTAAGGTCTTGAAATTTGCGAGTGTTCTTGCTTCTTTAACTGTAACAGGGAGGTCATTCAAGAGACAAGCAGCAGAGTATTGGAAAGAACAACAACCGTAATAATTAGTACAAACTGGAGGAGAAGAGAGTAGCAGTTTAGAACTGGAGCGAATTCAGCGGGTAGGAGTGTAATTTTGGATGAGATCTTGTAGGTAAACAGGTGCAGAATTGTGTAAACATTTAAATGTCAGCAAGGGGACTTTGTATTTAATCCGATCAGCAACAGGAAGCCAGTGAAGGCTACGGAGGACTGGAGTTATATGGTCGTTTGGTTTTGTAAGTGTAACTAATCTAGCAGCTGAGTTCTGTATATGTTGTAATTTCTTGAGACGAGAATCTGAAGGCCCATAGAGTAAGCTGTTGCAGTTATCAAGTCTTGAAGACACAAAAGCATGAATTAGAGTCTCAGTGGCCCTTTGATCCAGGTGTTTTCTAATTTTTCCAATTTTATGGAGTGCCAGAGATGCAGCACTGCAAACATTGTTAACATGTAGATCCATTGTGAGGTGACGATCAAAAACTACACCCAAGTTTCTGGCATGTTGAACAGGTTCAATGTGAGCAGGTCCTATCTGGAATGACTGAATGGGGGATACGGATCGAAATTTTGAAGAAATGTGAATAAGTTCTGTTTTGTTGTCATTTAGTTTGAGACCATTAGCAAGGGACCATGATCGGATGTCTTCTATGCAAGCTTCCAATTTTGATAGGATGGAACAGCTGTCAAGAGATTTTGGCAAGAATGAATAAATTTGAGTGTCATCTGCATAAATCATGCTGTCGATACCATGGGACTGAATGATGTCTTCTAATGTGGCTGAATACATTGTGAAGGCCATTGGACTGATGACAGAACCTTGAGGGACACCTTCCAAGGGAATATGTACAGCAGATTCCTTACCATTTATGGTAACAAATTGTGAACGATTTGCAAAGTAAGATATGAACCAGTTTAAAGCTGTGCCAGATATATTGTAGTGGTTCTGAAAACGCTCAAACAACAGCTTATGATCAATGGTGTCGAATGCGGCAGAATAGTCAAGTAAAAGTAAAACAGCTTCATCACCTCGATCTACAGTGAGCAGGAGATCATTATAAACACGAAGCAATGCCGTTTCAGTGCTGTGGTGAGCTCTGTAAGCACTCTGGACACGACCATTGAGATTGTAATTGGAGAGATAGCTTTGAATCTGGAGAGAACATGCACGCTCAATTGTTTTGGCCAGAAATTTGAGATTTGCGACTGGTCGATTATTCCTAAAGACATTTTCTCAATAAACTGAGATTGTATGTGGATGAGCATAAATTTCAGACAACTGTGGGAGGGGCTTAAGTAGGAAGGTTGGAAGAACTGGTACTGTTTGGGGTGAGAGAACTGGGCCTTAGGATATTTTCATCACTATTTTGAAAATTTTGCGCTGAACTGTCGTATTTTATAAATGAAATGAAAAGAAAGGAACCAAATCTACACAGAGCAGTGAAATTTGCATTCAAATTGGACATGCATTTGTTGAGATAAAGTACCAGTTAAGAAAGTTCCTAGATTTGTGTTTCAAAGTATACTTTGGGGCAGTAGAGGTTATATCACTTCCTCACATTGACAAGGAATCCTTTGTTTCCCTTTCTTTGTCACACTGTTGTGTTAAAATTTTGGAGTTAATTGGAAAAGGACTCCCCTGTGAGGAATGCAAGGTTTGTAAAATTCTCTGTGTACTGTAACTAACTGTATGGAATCACATTCTGAAAATATGGGATTGTTGAAGAGAAAATAGGATGTAAATTTTAAAGAAAAACAAAAGACTCTCCATTAATGTGAGAATATGATGTCATATGTGCTTGTTTCAAGTTTCCTGTTGTTGAAAATGTGACAACTGTAGCTCTTGTTTTTTGAGAACCACAGATCAGATTTCAGTACAAATTTCAAGAAAAGGCTTAGAATGAGTGCCCCTCTAAAATATCTAAACCTGAAATAACCTTAAACCCATTTTCAAGCATAAAAGTATGAAGGGAAATAAATTAGATTTTAAACATGAATATAAAAATGAAGCATCAAATACTGTATACTGTAGTACTGAGTAAGAGTAAGCTTACTGTAAATAAACCTTAAAAATGTACAGATTTGTAGTCAAGTGAGTTGTGGTATCTCCCCATCCCGATCCTGTTATTATCAGCCTTTTTTAAGTTGCTGCTGGTTGCAATGGTGTAGTCACTCCAGTCAGACTTACAACAACTAACAGAGTGTAAGGGGGAAGGGGTGAGGACGCTTGTAATTACGGTTTCTAGTGAAAGATAAACAAAAAATAAACAGCTTGTAATTATTCAATTAAGGTTTTGTTACTGCATGTACACCAGCTGCCCCTGACAAAATCTTCCTTTGCTCAAGGCCAGCAACAGGATAAAGTTCTGAAGGGACCAGAAAGTTTGGTTTTAATAAATTGACTTGTTTGAAGAATATTCATTGCAGGTTCTTCTAACATTGCTATCACAACATATGTCTTATTAAAAAGCTAACAATTTTGTGACAGTTTGTATCTGATTTGGAGCTCATACTAAAGGTACTGTGTACAGTCCACACTGTTTGCTGATGCTGAAATGGGTTAATATGAACAAGAAAGGTATTAGGGGAAAATGAAATGAAAATGAATGCAATTGACTTTTGATTATGCGAGTCTCATATTATTACAGTATGTTATCAGATTCAGAGATTTGAGTCTACCAGACTGTAAAGTTTGGCCGGCACCGGAAATGCATTTGCCACCCAACCAAACTGCCTTGTTTTTCTATCTGCAGACTTCCACAGCTTTAAGTGAAATCCATGCTCATCTTTTATCGATTTTAAGTTGTTCCACACGAGATTGTGCCATCACTTAATGCAAGGCCGCCGGTATGCCACATTCAAGCCTTTTTTTTTTTCATAGGATAGCTAGGGGAATTCAGGCTCCTCAGCACTACTGTACAGTACATAAACATACTGTACCTGTACTTGTGGCATACTGCACTTGCGGCACGCCATACATGTTTTGGTATGCTGGGTTTTCCGTTCTGTACGTTTTCCATTTCTTGTCACGTTCCCCGCCTACAAAAAGTTTACAGTCTATGCAGTTTAGCTAGCTGAGGCCTAAATGCAAATGTGAGCAATACAGCTGCAGCCTGACCAATTACTGTACATCCTTTTCAGGACCAGTAAAACTGAACCAATCGCCCCTTCCTTGTTTTCTGTTTGCTCCTCTGCACGGCAAAAACTAAAGCAAATAACAAACGAATAACGGCATGATTACGTTGCAAACTGAGGAAAAACATAGGAATAACAATACCTACAGTGAGTGACCATATAATACATATACAGTAAAAACCATTGAACACACAGTGAAGCTTCCAACAGCCATTTTTGAGTAGAAGGAATCAATGTAACTGTTACCGACAGTTTCTGGAGTCGCCACTGATCTAAGTTAGACCTAGGCCTATGTAGTTAACAGACAAATCGGCCCCTGAGAAAACTCAGCCCCAAGACCTCTTACAATTGAACTTGCTTTACCAATGTTCTGTATATACCGCGCCAACTAGCAGATATACCGTATTCCCCTCCCAGCACACGCTGATGTCCCCAACTCGGTCCGATGAAGGTCTTCCATGCTTAACACTCTTGGCCTTAAAACATTGTGACTGCCCGATGTCTTTAATTCAGGTGTCTGACAGGGTACTGCCTGTATATGAAAGGGAGAAAAATAACTGTCCACATTTTGTATCATAAGTTCTTCTCACATTTTTGACCAAGAGCCAAGTTGTCTCAGAGACAGAGATCTGGATCTGGAATCTGGATCTGGAAAAATACTGCACAACACTCCTGGTGGAGTCAAACGTGCAGGGTTGAGTGTGCGCATGTAGTTAGTCGTCCCGTCTGAGGATCCTCAAGGCTGCGCTCTTGAATTGCTTGGGGTCCTCGAGATCTGTAATGTTCTGGGGGAGTAGGTTCCAGTCTCTGACGGTCCGAGGAAAGAAACTGTATTTGTAGCAGTCCTTATTGGTTGCTATATTTGTAAAGCTATTAGAATGGTGATGCCTAGAGGGCCGTCGGGCCAGTTGTAGGTTGTTGATTGGCAAGGCTAGGAGGCCCAATCTGGCTTTGTGAAGAATTGCTAGCCTGTTGGCAGTACGCCTGTTTTTGAGACTATCCCACCCTAGGTCGTTTAGCATTTCAGTCACACTACTATGGGGGGAATAGTCATTATAAACAAACCTAGCAGCCCTACGCTGAATTTGCTCAACCTTATTGGATAGGGAAGTGGTGTAGGGATCCCAAACAGAAGATGAATACTCCAATAAAGGCCTTACAAGTGTGAGATAGGCATTAGCTTTGACACTCCTGGGGCAGGAGTATAAATTTCTTTTAATAAAAGCCAAAGACCTATTTGCTGACGAAGTGATACGATTAATATGTCTATTCCAGGTAAGGGTATTAGAGATGTCAACTCCCAGATAAGTGTGGCAATCGGCAGACTCCAGGGTATCGTTATCTAGAGTATAATTAAAAAACTTGGGTTTCCTTGAGTGAGTAATCCTCATAGAAAAGCACTGCTTGGTATTAAAGTGCATTTGCCATTTATTTTGCCACTCAGAGAGGGTGTTTAGATCATTTTGGAGCTGAACCTGGTCAAGATTATTCTTTATCTGTCTATAAATTACACAGTCGTCAGCAAAAAGTCTTACTTCAGAAGAGATATTATCGGGCAGGTCATTAATATAAACTAAAAACAACAGGGGACCCAAGACTGTACCTTGGGGAACACCAGAGATAACATCCACCCAATCAGAAAAATCACCACTCACTACGACTCTCTGCTTCCGGGACTTAAGAAAATTAGCAATCCAGTTAAGGGTGTTGCCTCTAATACCATAGTTTTGTAATTTACAAAGCAGACGGTTATGAGGAACCGTATCAAAAGCCTTAGAAAAATCCATGATAATCATGTCAGTCTGGGATCTAAGATCTAGAGACTGCACTAGGTCATTGGTTGTTAAGATCAATTGAGATTCACAAGAATGGCGTTGTCTGAAGCCATGCTGCCTGTTCGTGATAACTGAGTGGTTATCAAAGTGATGCATAATATGAGAATGTATAATGTGTTCCAGGACCTTGCAACAAATCGAGGTAAGAGAGACCGGCCTATAGTTTGAGGCTAGGGAACGGTCACCTTTTTTAAAGATAGGACTAACATTGGCACATAACAAAGAGGGAGGTAAATGACCAGTGTCCAGTGATTTTTGAAAAATGGAGCAGAGGGCAGGAGCAACCTCCTCAGCGGCCAATTTCAGAACATGAGCCGGTATACCGTCAGGACCTGTAGCTTTGTTTGGGTTCAACTCCTTGAGCAACTTCACAACACCATCTAAGGATATCTCAATATCAGACATGGTGGGTATGGTGTTCGCTTCAACTGGAGGTAAGGTGACATTCTCACGGGTGAAAACCTTTTGGAACTGCTCATTTAAGATGTTAGCCTTCTGCATGTTGTCCGAGACCAGTATCCCATCAGATTTCAGGGAAGGGATACCAACACTATCACATCTAAGGTTTTTAATAAAGGACCAGATGATATCTCTGATATATCAGAGATATCTTGAGGATGAGATATCTCTGTGGTCGAAAGTTAGTCGAAGTGTTGGGGGAGGTCTGATGTTCCGAGTTGTCTGCACTGAAAAGAATGTATTACTTGTATGGCTCAAGAGCCCCCGTACATGGAATACTGCCTACACCATATCAATGGTTATTCATTTGGATTGTGTACTAATGTATGGTTATTTGCTCATTATTTGTAATAGTAGGCCTAGGCCTATATCTGTGTGCACTGATTTAGTGATCATACTGATTTTCATTGACAGTTTGCTTGATCTGTGTAGGCCAAGTACTGTGGGCCTTTGACAAAATGAAAATTTAACCATAAATGCTATATAATCATTGTGTCATGATATTTTCTAGAAAGTGCTCTGACAAAATCGTGAATTATCTAATACTCAGTGAACACACCATCTAATGAACACCTAAAAAAAAAGCTCTATCATTTCAAGATGTTTATACAAAATGTTAATCACACCAGAAAGTACATTTGCCATACGCCAAAGAATCACACAGGTGTTTGGAATTATAAGCCACACCAATTGTTGCAATTGCATGCCAACTGTTGTAATTTTCTCTGTAGCAGCCGGGGTATGCCGTACGCCAGATTTGTTTCTGTACATTTCCGTACGCCAAAGATATTTCTGTGAAAGGAGCAAGTGGTACAGTGGTAATGAACTGCGTCTTCCAGTCATAAGGTCGTGAGTTCAAGTCCCAGCTCCGACATCAAAATATGTCGTCTAGTTTTCTGGGTTGTAGTTAATCTGCTATCCCTTAATCATAGACGTTAAACTGTGAGTTTGTCTCACGAGACTGGCATTGCCAGCTTGGCGTTAATACCCCTTCATTGGGGCGTTGCCGAGTTCCCGCAAGGGAGGATCAAATGAAAACAAAGGCCCTACTTTCCAGTATGGAAATTTGGAATGTTAACAACAGTTACTGAAATGTGCACTTGACAGACAGGTGAAATCAACGGTGCCACAGGCTAAAGCTCTCCGGGCACAACTTGGCTTTTAAGGCCTACCGGTTTTAAGAGGGAAGGTTTCCGACTTATGAGGTAAGATTTCGGTTTCGCTTAACTCTTACACCAACGTTAGGCTAAGTTCGCCCACAGTATGACATTCCTTATTTTAGCGAAACTGGTACCTAAGTTAGGCCTATATTAAAAAATACAGCTTACTGCCATGTGCTATGTTTATTGGTTACAAATTACGGAATGGAACCATAATTGGGAAACAAATAGTGGCAGAAATACAGAATATAGGGACAACAATTTACTTAATACACCGGTGAACCAGCGGATTCCTGTGTCTTCTTTATTTTTGTTTTTTCACTCCAGGTCGATACTCTTCGAAAAGATTTCGATTCTTCAACAACGTTTTTACATGGAACGCTAAAGATACACTAATATCAAGATTGCATACAATATTATACTGAATATTTTCTGGCTGTATATAGGGGCCTAACGCACTGTGCCTTATTTGGATTGGTTTTCCGTTCTTTTGGAGAGATGAATTGGCCTTTGGCCAGCAACATCGAAGTTGATGTGATGTGATGTGAGTTGAAGACTTGTGTCGCTGTATTAAGTTGGCGCCGAGACGAACAAGAACATCTTTTGCCTAAAACTAGTAGTGAGAGATATTATTTCTCAGTATTTTCTCAAGGCCACAGTGAAATCAGGAAATACATCGGCCACATATATAGGTTTAGCAGTGGGCACGTTCAAGGAGAGGTGTAATAAGGGAAACAGGGTTATCGAAATAGGCCTATGTCTGGGGTCGAAAAATGACAACAAATATTACTCAATAGAATGGGAGATCACAAGCGCGGATCCAGACACATTTAAAAAAGGGGCGGGGTGGGGGGAGCTGAACTTAGAAAAAGCGGTTATGGGGACAAATGATGATTCCAAGCGGAGCTCCACCATCGGTTGGCACGAAGAGAACAGAAAATTTTGAAAAAACACGGCCACTGGCAAGGGCGTGTCAAGACCTTTCTTCATGGGGGGGGGGGGGGGCAAAACTGATGTAAGGGAGTGGAACGACCAGGACCAAAAGCGATTGCGCGAAAGGGGGGGGGGGGTTGTGGGAGGGTGGTGTCTCCCCCTACCACGATGTGAAGCTTTTTAGTTTTTTATTTGAAAATATATGATTTTGCGCATTATTCATACGATATTTTCTATGCTTAAGGTGCGACCCAGTATATGTATTTTATGAACTATTTTCCAAGAATAATCGAAATTAATAAAATGTGCACCTATTGCTGGCAATAGCGCAAGACAATTTTAACATAAGTGTACAACAGTGTTGTGTGCAAAGTTATGGAATCTTTGATTAAGGATAGTTTACTTAAGTATCTTTTAGATGATGAGTTACTTAATCTGTCACAGCATGCATTCCTGCCAAGCAGATCATGTGTTACTAACTTACCGAGCTTTCTTGAAGATGTCTCTTCATCTCTTGATTCTGGGTATGGCGTTGATGTCACTTACCTTGACTTTTCAAAGGCTTTTGATAAAGTTCCATTAGGTAGGCTAATGGTTAAACTGCATAGGTTACTGGTTCGGGGCAATTGTGCTGATTGGATAAATTCGTGACTTCATGGTAGATCTCAGAGAGTTGCTGTCAATGGTAACACTTCCTCTTGGAAAGAAGTCACAAGTGGAGTACCGCAGGGTTCTGTCCTTGGCCCACTTCTTTTCTTAATTTTCATCAATGATATTGATAGTTCTCTTACATCTCGTATAAGTAAGTTTGCAGATGATACTAAGCTTTATAGGAAGATTAGCATTTTGGATGATGCCTTACTGCTGCAGAAAGATCTGGATAGGTTATTTTCTTGGTCTCAGACCTGGCAAATGTCTTTTAATGCAGATAAGTGTAAGGTCCTTCATTTTGGTCCCAAAAGTTTTAGCTATGATTATAACATGAATGGTTGTGTTTTGAGTAATGTCACCTCTGAGAAAGATCTGGGTGTTGTAATTACTGGGGATTTAAAGTCATCAAGGCAGTGTGCAGCCACTGCTGTAAAGGCTAATAGAGTGCTTGGATTGATCAAGAGGAATTTCATCAATTTTAGTAAGGATATTGTGCTTAATTTGTATAAGCAGTTGGTAAGACCCCATCTTGACTATGCAGCTCAGGCTTGGAGTCCCTTCTATGAAAAGGACAAGTTTCTTTTAGAGCAGGTTCAGAGGAGAGTCACTCGCCTCATTCCTGAGGTGAGAAATTTGCCTTATCATGCTAGGCTTAAACATCTTGGGATTACCACCTTGGAGCTGAGAAGGGTCAGGGGAGACATGCTCCAGGTTTTCAAGTTCCTTTGTGAAAGGAATCCCCTTCTGACTTGTAGTTATTTAAGGGTTCAAGGTAATTCTCGGGTGCGTGGGCATTGTAAAAAGCTTGAAAAGCCTTTTGCAAGGCTTGACATTAGGAAGTTTAGTTTCTCCCATAGAGTTGTCAACGAGTGGAATTGTCTACCAGATTGGGTAGTTAACTCCCCCTCAGTTCACTGCTTTAAGGTTAACATTGACAGGTTTTCCATGGCTGTGGTAGAATCTGATTGTTTGGGGCTGTTGTCAAGCCTTGGTGGTTTGACTTTTGATTAGGGCTTGGACTTCAGGGCATCTTATGGGGCTTTGGCCCTCCTTTGCCCTTCAACCTGTTAGGTTATGTTATGTTATATCATAACATAACAGGTTGAAGGGCAAAGGAGGGCCAAGGCCCCATAAGATGCCCTGAAGTCCAGGCCCTAATCATTTAACTCTTCGAAGATCCAATGCCAGAGTGAGTGTGGATGAACACGTACCGGCGAACTTCGCCTTCTCTTTTCGACTAGTGCTCAGAGGTAACGAGGCAGGGGCGTACTAATAGCTCCCAATCCTGCTCCCGGGACCGCCATTTAACGTCCCCATCCGACGGACGTGAGCGTATCCCCAGTCTTTAGCCACTTTCCCAAAGGCTGGAGGGGGTGGAGGTTATACTTGCTCTGCACCACTGCTCGAACTGAGCAAGCGGACAACTTCCTGAGTCGGACAACTTCCTGAAACGGACAACTTCCTGAAACGGACAACCAAATACCCAATTTTGTAATTCACCAATTTTAAACCCCCTCAGCATCACTGTGAACAGCTATGCTGAACAAGCTAATTTTTAGACCCCGGAAAATTTCCAAGTGGTTCCACCGGGATTTGATCCGGGGACCTTCAGTATGCAAGGCAGTACGCTCAAACCATCGAGCCATCTCCACCCACATTTTGGTCCAAATTGCCTCCCCGATCGCTGGAAAAGGCACGTTCCACTTCTAGCCTGTTTACCGTATATCAGTGGAAAAACAGTAGCAATATTGTAAAAATAAACATTAAAATATCACAAATATATTAATGGGGGCGCTGCCCCGTCAACCATCACCCGTGGCTACGCGTCTGCCTCACCGTACCCTCCAGGACATCTACATCGTTATTTATTTGTTTTATTTTACCTCAATTTCCATTGAAGTGAAAAAATAAAAAAGGAAAAAAGATAAATCCAAAGGCCAACGCCCAGAAATCCGTGGTGTATGCGAAGTGACGAAATTTGGAATGATGAATAGCGGAACAGGACAGTGCATGGCAGTAGACCCACCATCTAAGCGGAGCGCCAACATTAGTTGGCTCGTAGGGTGCACCGAAGTTTTAGTAAAGATGCTTTCCAGATCGCTGACTTAAGCTGTTCAAATTAGGCTTGAGGCCTTAATTTTTAACAGTCTGGTTAAACTAGGCGCGCCCACGGCCTCTTTCCTCTTGCGAGTTAGATTGTTTTTCCCCTGTGATACCTAGGCTGAAAACCACGCACAACAGGATGTAGGCTCCGGTTTGAAGTCTTTGGTATGACCCCACCAGTTCGCTCCCCTTTGGAAACTTTTTGGATATTTGAGGGTCTTTATAGATGCAATATATTGAGGCAAAAACCAAGTTCTAGATGCACCCACCGTCAAAAGGCATAGGCAGTTGCCTGGTCCCAGGAAATAAATACTTAGAACCTACGTGTATTAAAAGGGAGGGGCGGGGAGTAGAGAACTTGACACAAATCTCCATCATCAGCTGGAACGGAGAAGTAGTTAACACGTACTTCTTTATGATCGCAGGAAACTATCACTTCCCACGCACTTCAGCCATCTAAACCACCTTTGTCTTGAGATTTCAATTTTAAAATTAAGTCAAATATTGGAGCAGGAGATGTGGCAGCCCAGCCATCAATTTGGACAGATATTTGATTTACAAAGTACTAGCAAAAAATTCGCTCCGAACCTGAAGAAAATATATACTAAGAAGTTTTGGGAGCAGTCCATATCCAGTACATATACTGTTCCTGCACACGTGATCCCTACAAACCGTACGCGTCAAATAAAAACATACCGGTGCGCGACGAAAAAGAAATCAAAATCAACGTATAGCCCACTTCTCCGTTGTCAGCATCAACCCATTGTCAGGTCTCGAAATAGATTTTAATGTAATAATGGGCTACTTTCTAAAGATAAAGATTAAACCTGCTAGAGCTAAATAGCAAGCAATCTTACAGAGGGAAAAACTTATGGAAACTAATCATTAGGTGTAAATTTTTGGCATCTGGAAATCAAGAAAAGTACACCAAGAAAGTCATTAGCTGAGGTAATTTACATCATGTGACCACTCTGAAATAGCCATTAATGAAGTACATTTAAAGAAATACCCACGGCAAGAGGTCTGCTTGGCTCTCTAGATACCGAATTTATAATAAAAGTAGCCTGTACTTAAGCTTATTTGATGTAATTTTCTGCTTTTGAGACCACGGAAGTACAGAAATAAGCATTTTCATTGGGATAAT
Organism: Holothuria scabra; assembly: GCA_037179385.1. Taxonomy (NCBI): domain Eukaryota; kingdom Metazoa; phylum Echinodermata; class Holothuroidea; order Aspidochirotida; family Holothuriidae; genus Holothuria; species Holothuria scabra. The sequence continues at coordinate 43,313,761 of CM074196.1, read as the reverse complement.
CGTGCAGTGTCAGAAATAGCCATTTATCATGAGAATGGTCCCTTGAAGAAAAGCAATATGGAAAATGCTCATTAAAACTCTTTAACTCTTTACCACTATGATAATAGTTTTATTTTAACCTGAATGTTCTCTTCAAATGATTTCGAAAAAAGTTGTGGGAAGCTATTTTAGTATCTTTATAAACTCTTTTTTTTTGTCTATGTTGACAATTATCGCCGACAACAAGAGGGCTATTTGCGCTACAATGATTGTTGCTCCCTTTGTAACATCTTTTATTGGCGAGGGTTAACTTAATGTCAGTCTGTGTATTTTGTAAGCTTATAATCACGCTGAGCGTGGAAGCAATGGACTGAGCACAGCGACGACATTCATTAGTGCGAATAAAGCATGAAGATACGTTTCGGCAAAACCTATACCTATATTACAGAAGATTACCCTTCTCATCAGAAAAAAAGTGCAAATGGTACAGTTGCTGGTGGCTGTTTGAGTATTTTGTTACATGGGCCTTAAAACAACGCTTTTAAATGGTCTTTTGCCAAAAATGGTGCAAGAGTAAAGTATGTTAAAAACCTTAAAAAGGGCGCCGACAGACCATTTTGGTCCGTCGGGGGGGGGGGGGGGGTGGGGGCGACCGCCTCCTGACCATATGGCAGCTTCGCCACTGAGGTCGTAGTTTTCACTCTTGAAACTTCCACCCATATGCATTACTGTACGAGGTTCTTTCTCTCAGAGGGGGAAATGACTTTTTGCCCGACCCTAGATCCTACCTCAGGGCATAATCTCTGCCTGGCGACTGAGACACCGAATTCTGAAGATTCAGCAAGGTTTTGTTCATTAGGGGCTGCATACCCCCGGCCCCACCGATGCTGTACGGTTATGCACCCATGGTAATGATCATGAAGTAAGATCTACAGAAGAATAGTTCGTCTGTAACCTCTCATCCCCGTTGGAAACTATCCCATGAAATAAATAACGAGATCAATGATCACTGTTCACTGGAGTCCCATTCTCCATGTACTGTCGTGGTGCCATCACACTGGCACAGAATTCATGAAATACATTTTCATCTGATAAATAACGAGATCAATGATCACTGTTCACTGGAGTCCCATTCTCCATGTACTGTCGTGGTGCCATCACACTGGCACAGAATTCATGAAATACATTTTCATCTGATAAATAACGAGATCAATGATCACTGTTCACTGGAGTCCCACTCTCCATGTACTGTCGTGGTGCCATCACACTGGCACAGAATTCATGAAATACATTTTCATCTGATAAATAACGAGATCAATGATCACTGTTCATTGGAGTCCCATTCTCCATGTACTGTCGTGGTGCCATCACACTGGCACAGGATTATTGGGTGTGAACAAACATATTTTGACCTGTCTGAAATTTTCATGAAATTATCCATGCGCCAGCCTTTCTTGATACCATGATGATGTTTTTTATCAAAAAAATTGCAATATGCAGTCACCTAATTATAAGACTCAGCGTCCCTCATTCGCAAGATTGATTCGCCAAACTTAACAAGAATTCCTACGGTATTTTTAATTTAATACGCAAGCTTCAAAATGGAGGACGATACCCGTCCTAGGCATAAGTTTTTAAGCACTGTGTGGCAAAGTTTCCTTAAAGAGTCACCAAGGGGGCTGGCGGGAGCCCAGTCAAATGGCCTTCCTCGCCTGTCCCCAAATGAAATTCGAAGGTAAAAAAAAAATGTGCTTGAGGAAAACAAAAATCACGAATACCCCTTAACAGTTGGAGTTTTCTGGGGCGATGCGCACTGTTTAATAAGGAGACACCTTGTTAAACAGTGCGCATCTACCGGGGGGGGGGGGGAGGGGGGAGTCTATAGTATTTTTTGAAAATTGGCTACTGATAATATTATAAAGACCAAAAGGGGAAAGCAAACCGACAATATGAAACAAAATTGATCGAAATTGTTTAAGTACTCATTCGGTATACGTAGAGTCTTTGAACAAGATAAGCCTTGTTTTACATTTAGAAAAGATGCATGTTTAGGTATGTTTATTAGAACGAAAATAAACCTTGACATTTTGAGAAAGTTCTTCAGCCTTAGTTTACATATGTGAACCACGAATCAAGCACAGTAAATAGCTTGAAAGCAAGATTCAGGAGCTCATGTGTACCAGCTGGATCGAACTTTATCTAACCGACCGAGCGATCGAGCGACCGAGCGATCGAGCGACCGAGCGACCGAGCGACCGACCAACCGAGCGACTGAGCAACTGACCAACCGACCAACCGAGCAACCGTGCAACCAACCATGCGACCGACCGACCGACAGATCAACTAACTAAATAAGATTCCAGAAGGTCCTTTTTTATGCGATATAAATATTAGAGATAGTATATGTTCATTCTCATGGATATCTTATACCCCTTCTTAAATTCCTTAACCTCACCTCCACCAAGGTCGTCATAGTACAAAAGTGAAAGAAAAAATTAACTTTCTGTTGCATGACCTTTCCCGAATGTGTTACGAATTAAAGAAAACAAGGTGTGGTTCATAAAAATGTAACTCTGACTGGAATACTTTTTTCATTATTCGGGAAATTTTTTTGAACAATTCGGGTACCCTTAAGAAAATTATTTACAAACAGAACTTGCCAGATTTTTTTTATAAGATTCAAATGGCTGCCCGAATTTTTCCAGATGTGCCCGAACTTCAGATTATTTGGCCAGTCTTCTCCCTGACGGACTCCGTCGCTGCCTAGTCGTTCGTCCGTGTTTTTATTTAAGAATAAAGGCCTACTTTGCTCCATAGGCGTACGAGGGGGGGGGGGGGCAGACTTCCCCCCAAATTTTCTCAAGACGTAAAATTCGGGAAGGGATCTGGAAAAATTCAGGTAGCCGTTTGAGTCTTAAAACCTGGTTTGTTTCTACTTACACAGAAAACTCCTAGGCGCGCCCGAATTCCTTCAAACACTTGGCCGAAAAAATAATAAAAAAGCATCATAGTCACGGTACAATTTTCATGAAACTCTTAAAGATACCAAAATTCCCGACACATTCGGGCAGCTTATGAAAAAACAGTTTTTCGTCAGCTTCACTTCATATTCTTGCGCAAACCTTTGCCCGAAATGACACAATATTCGGGCAAAAGTTGCAAAAAGGTTTTGGGATATTTTTAATTGCCAGGTTACAAGGGGAGCGAGAGGATGTATACAGTCCCCAAAATTTTGCCCGAACAAATCAATCAAAAGTTATCTTGTGACGCACCATATTACTAAATGACAATCACCAATAGTCACCAGAATCCTGAAACGTACTTGGTCGAGAGGTATTTGGGCAGCATATGAATGAGGTGATGATTTTGCACTTTTCAAAATGATCCTCTTAATATTGTGCGAAACCTTTTAACCTGCAGTGCTGTGGAACCAAAATTTTTGTTCACAAAACATTTCAATTTGTATTTGTTACAACTTTTTGTTTTTCATGGGTCTATACTCATGATTTCTTTTGTCGACTGATTACCAGTAGAAAACATCGTAAATGTCATGCAACTAAACTATCTCGTTATAAATAAAACGTAAAGGTATCGTGAAGATTTCATTTCGTTTTTAATTTTGTATTCCCTTTTCTGAGGCAAAAGGAGTCTATGCAACTATGTCGATGATTTGGCCACGTTTGTTTTTGTTTAATGGGTACGGTTTGTGGGGATCAAGTGTGCCAAAACCGTTGATATGGACTTAGGTCATTTGCTCACTAGGAAATAATTTGCGCCCTTGTTTGTTTAAATGCATATAAACAGGCTGCTACCTTGCTTGGGAATCGCACGAAAATTGAGTTAATCGGTTTTTAAGGGTCAATTCGTTGCATGGCATCCCCACTCAGGTAATTCGGGCCTCTGAATCTGAGCTAAACAGGCTGGAAAAATACACGGAATCCTTGTAAAGTTCGACGAAACTAGGCAGCCGGAATCCGATGCAATGCCATCCTCCCTCGAAGTTGAGAAGCCTTGGGATTTTCTAGGGTTTCTGAAGTTTTTCAATTTTCAAAATTATATTGATGGTAATCTCATGCTGCATGACGTAAAATAGTTTGTAGAACGCGCAACGAACTCATTTTCCAATAATCACAGCTTAATGTAGTCATCCTATGGTAGTGGTACATGTCATCTGGGAGTTTTCTGAACTTTTTGTAGATTTGCTAATTTTTGGTGAAGATTTTATTGCAAACGAAAGTTCAAAAAAAAATCGACGGCTTTGATTCTGCTTATAAGCCTGGGAAAGGCCATTTCCGGCTGTCTGATGGGTTGCGATGTATTAAAATTTTCTGTACGCTCCGCGCCAACCGATGGTGGAGCTCCGCTTAGATAGTCTTTCGGACAGTATTACATTTTTTGGCCGGAGAATCCTCTCCCCCCAAAAACTGAAAAGCTCCCATACGCCTATGCTTTGCTCCATGCTTGAATTAATCAAAATGGCAGTTATATACTCAAAAAAAGCTTGAGATCTGCAATTAAATGGATTTTTACTGCTTTAACATATAAAAAATGACCTTTCGTTTCTTGAAATGTAATAAAATCCACGCCGAATTTGGGATAACGACACAGATTAACTCTTGTCGTAACTTCGACTGGCGAATCGATTCGAATGACACTAATCGATATATCACATCAGTGACAGGGTACCGAAAACGTTCCATTATCGACGGTGCATCTAATCTGTTAACAATAGCATTTAGTAGAAGGGTATTCTGTGACGTCATCTAGAATCCGGCAAAGGTTTTATGCATTTGCATGAGACGACAGGTCTGGGAAATTTGGCACTTCCGGCTGGTCACAAATTCAAATGTACCTTGACAACCACATTGCCCGAGTGAGCATGCGCATAGTAGTAAGTTGTCTCGGCGAAGTGTGTTATTCCCGCACTTACATTGGCTGCGTTGGGAATAACAGAAGCAAATTTGATATGGCATTAGCATACAACAGCCGTGAAATTCGCGGTACAGCTTTAACCCTGACCCATATAAAAGATACATGTGCACATTTTCCAACTGGTTTATTCCAACGAGAAATGTGGTTATTAGCTGCTGTTACGTAATGATCAATAAACATTTTCCCAAAATTTGTTGGGATTCGGTTAAACATGAGGAGGAGACTAAAAGGATTTAATTCAACTCGTACTTAAAAATATTCATCACTTCCTATTGGCTCATTACGGTGAAGTGACCGTTCGTTATTCTGCAATAAACTATTGGCAATGAATAAATGCACTCATATTCAACGACTCCAGTTTACAAGTTGGGACTGTGATGTTTTGTTAATTCTTAGTTGGAACAGCTCTTTGATGGACATCGAATTCGTGTGTATAAACGGCTTTAACTTCAAGGCAATTTGAATGACGGGTAAAGATGCAAAGGGTTTCATTTCGGCAACAGAATCATGCAACGAAAGTTCCAGTATATTTGATTTTATTTCTGGAAACGGCGCTTAACATAAACGTCACTTTTACACAGACTAGTGATGGGATTATCGCAAGACTCGTAGCATGACATCATTGAACGATAGGTCGTCATCAGGTAATGTAATCAAACGCTTCTTGGAGAGAGAATTTAATTGTCTAAATAATACCGCCCACCGACGTGTTGACATTAATCGGCGCAAACTGTCGTCATTGAAGGGTTGTATTAAGGACAATGCGTTGTTCACTTTGTCTGGTTTCTGCATGTAGGGAGTTTATTTGCAAAACCTTACAAGTGACTGTTGTTAGAAACAATGGGCACAACAAACTGTGACAAGACTGTCAACGGATCTTAGTTATGTAATTCACGAAATTACAAAGATTTATAGATTGAAAGAAAGAAATATACCTTCATTCGAAGCTGCTGACGATAGCTGTGCGAACAGTTACTCAATTTTTAGCGGTCGTCGACGAAGCGAGGAGTCCGTACTTTAATTTTGATTTCATCTGGCACGTGAAATCAAATACCATTTTTGTGGATGTAAAGAAGGCTAAATGAAACTTTTTCCGATCTACTTCTGAATATATCAATCAGTGTTAGACAATGGAAAGCACTGCATTGTCAAAAACGATTGATTCACTTGAAAACACATCACAGTTAATTCGAATCATCGACGCCACTGTTTTATCGGGAATTACAATCGTTGGCGTGATAGGCAACTTTTTAGTCTTCATAGCCTACACTCTCTCCTACAAAATTCGGACAAAAACGAATATATTTGTGGTAAATCTTGCGGCTGCAGATTTCTTAACTTGCCTTTTCTTGCCATTTGTGTCTTGGTCTTTGATAATAGAAGTTGAAAAGGTAGATCGCTGGCTAGATATCCTTTGTGGGTTTGCAATGGGAGTAATTCAGGTCTTTGCCGCGTGCAGTATGGTTACGATTTTCTCAATCGCTGTAAATAGGTACGTACTTATCACAAGGAATCGCCATATTTACAACAAGTTGTATGGAATTAAATTAATTACTTTATGGATATTGTTTTCCTGGATTTACCCAATTGTAGTGATTTCTGTGCCATTAATATTCAACATTGGTCAGCTTGGATTTGATATCAAAATTCATGCTTGTGGGACAAAATCCGATCACAAGCTTTCTCATTATTACGATTTAATTCTTGTGATCACACTAGCACCTTTGCCAGGAGCTGTGACGGCATTCTACGCTGGCATTTATCTGCATGTAAGGAAACACAATAAGCGTATCTTAAAAACATACGGACTCACAAGGAAAAGTAACGGCTGTCACTCATCATCGGAATATCATAAAAGAAGGTAAGTGTTAAAAAGAAGATAATTTTAATATAGACCGTCTGCATACTGCAAGTGCAGATTCAGACATTTCAAAAAACAAGGTGCTGACTTTGGAGAAAGCAGGGGTGCGAGGAGTTGCATGCACTGCTAATTTCCCGTATGTTTTATTGTTGATGCGGCGAGGGGGGGGGGGGGAGGCGGTTAAAGCTCCCAGGCTGGATCCGCGCCTTCATAATGTCACATTGCAAAGCGTAAGCCCCGTTTGCAGCTAGTCTCTAGCAACTCCCTGATCAGACGAACATCAATTAATGAACAGCAGCTTCTTTGTCAACTTATCGGATACTCGCGAGTCTTCTACACACGTGAGGTGAATTCTACTGCATGCTGCCTATCGATTTGACTATATCCTACACAAACATAAATGGTACAGGCACGTGCATACTTTTATCCTCCCAAATGACGTCAGTGGGGACATTAATGCCTAGAGTCTCTACATGTCTCTTTAGGGTAGTTTTATCTCTAATAAAGGACCAGCGTCCATCACAGGCATACTGGGGTAATTTTCTATGAGGGGAAAAGAGCATTTTTTGCCCGAATAATGTCACTGTTCATCATGTTTTGCCCATATTTTGGCCGAATAGACCAAACGCTTTTGCCCGAATTGGGAGGGCGAGTGTGCCTCTGCACCCCCGTCCCGTGGACCAAGAGACCAATGGCTTTCATGAATCTGAAACTTCTTGACAAACCATCTTTACGTACCGTATATGATGAAGCAATAGACGAATCCGACCAACGCTTTTGAGTGACTGTAAGCAGACATTAGTAGGCTTCATCAGTCTTAAGGTCATGTGACATCAAAATGACAAAATTGGGTGTACATCAAATGATTTACAAAGCATCAAAAACCAAGAAAATAGCCCCAATTCCCATCAAAATCAGTAATGAATTGACAATTTTACACGGCAATTTCTGATCATCTGCATTCCAACATTAATAAGTATGAGCTAAATAAGCAAATATTGTGATGTCATGAGGGGGACATGCCATATATGGCATATTTATAAGAGATAATCAATATAAGGTTAACAAAAGAAATGTCAACATGTCGCAACACTCCACATCAGTATTTTTGCATAAGCAACAACTTACTTCAGAAACATTCAAACTTTAAGGAGGTACATCTTAAGAACGGTAAAATATACTGAAAAAAATCCAACGGATTTTCCCATGGAAAAATTCACTCTGTAACCACCAAGTGAAGTAAGGATATTTTGCTGACATGTCACACTGCCTTTAAACCGTCTTCATTTATTGTCTGAGTGTAATTGTGAACCCTCATTTACAGTAAAATTGAGGGAACCAAGAGGCATTGCAGTGTACAATCATTTATGGTACCGGTAAGCAAAGATATTTGAAGATTTAGAGATGATATAAATCCCAGTTATGTCCGACTAAAATCAGACCATTACTTGCTGTCAGGATCCATCTGTCTCTTTACGACAGACTTATAGTCCATAAAGTATCATGCCAATTTAGATTTCAAAAAATGATTCTACATCTTCTTTATAAATGAAGAGTAGTCTATTGCAAGTCCGGTAGGAGATTTTAAGGGTCTGTGCTGATAGAAATTTATTTTTTCCACAGCTAGTCGTTATGAAAAATATTATCTTAGCCGAGTTTGAGTACTCTCTCGACTCCTAATGTTAAAAGTCAACCTAAAGAAGTTTGATTTGTGACAATTTTAGAATTGGGAACGGAAATTATCAAACAAAGAAAACGGTATTCTCAGTTAAATTACTGATTTTGGCAAATTTAAATCTTTTGAATTGCTTTTTCCTCTGAGATCTACAAAATTGCCGTTGATGAGTACCGGACCTTGCTGAAAATTCTAGTCAATAACAGGTAATTGGTGTCAGGTTTTAACAGGTACATGGCAAGACCTGTTAGAATAAGTAGAATTCCAGTCTACAGCGATTGATGTCGGGGTTTTAACAGCTACCTGACAGCCACCAGTAAATTCAAGTCAGGTAACAAGTAATTGATGGCAGATACCTGACAAAACCAGTTAAAACCCATTAAAACCTGTCAAAATCCTAACAAAGCAGACAAATCCCAACAAATCCTAACTAAACCTGACACGCCAGTAACAGGTAGACTCCAATTTTTAACAGGGATCGAACCAGTCGGTCGATCACCTTCAATCTTTAAATTTCCTTCCTTACCTGTTCCATGGATGGTTGCACACTGAAGTGTATCTTGATTTTCTTAACTTCACTGAATATAAGGATGTGAAATTCACGAAGACACTGAAGAAGAGTAAAGACTGATGGACCGCACTAATGTCTGCTGCCTACAGTCACTAAAAACATGCGTAAATCGGATTCGTCTATAATATGAACAAAATGAAAACACGTATCACTTGAAGGCACATAGATCATGTAACCAGTAACAAACCTCATCACTTTTGATCTTCTGTGGTGTTGTTCACCTTATAGACGAATCTGATTAGCGTTTGTTTTTTAGTGACTGTAGGCAGCCATTATAGTGGGGTCCATCAGCCTTTAATCGTCTTTATTAATTGTCTACATGAATTTCAAATCCTCATATTCAGTAGAGTTGAGAAAATTAAGATATTCTTCAGCGTAAAATCATCCATGGAACAGGTAAGGAAGGAAATTTAAAGATTAAAGGTGATGGACCCCAGTAATAACCGACTAAAATCAGACCATCACAACCTGTCCGGATTCGTCCATAAGAAGCAAAGTCACAGCATGAACATCACCCAACGAAATTTTGAAAATTTCAAATAATTCACAGAAATAGTCACAAACCTCCCACTTACGTAACCAATCTGGTGTACACTGTGTTTAAATATGTTTGTCACTCAATTGGCCGAGCCCTTCCGACCCTATGTTAAAGGCATGTCCTGGTGGCTATTTGCCTTTGTCTTGAAAGAAAAACAAAAATATTCCACACCATGTCCTTCAAAACCTATCACAATACCATTTTCCTAACTCAAGATATCTCACTTTAAAGATTGGTTATTTCTGTTAAAAAATACCTCTGCTCTTCAACAAAGCCACAGAAAGTTATGTAATGTGGGCACATTGCTTCAAATTCCTTTTTGTTTTTCTTTATAATTGAACATCCTGTTTGTCCTTGAAATTTGATACTGTTGGAATGTTTGAATATCTTTTCCTGTAGATCTAGCATTACCCTTCAACATATGTAGAGCGCAACCAACAATGTTCGTTGATATTGTCTGCAGCGGCATCATAATTATAAATAAATTGAATGCAGCGTCAAATTAATGTGCCACAATGACATCACAGATTTCCCATGATGCATCAAATCCCAAGAAAAATTTGCAATATTTTAAAAATTTGTATCTTCCAAATGCTATAAGCTATAGAAATGCAGTTTTCAAATTTTGAAAGAGAAAATTTTTCTGTTTATTTTGAAGTTAACGAATTTTGTCTCCAGAACATGCCTTTAAATAGTACCAAAACCATTTGCAAGCCTAACTCATAGAATGAACCATGTTTTACCTTATATGGAAACTAGCACATTTGTGCTTGCATCCAGATCCAGTTTGAAGGCTAGTATCACATTTTTTATCCCTTCAATTACGCAAAAGTGATTTGGAGGGAAAACCTAGTCAACCAAATTTGAGATTTGGAATAACCTGTTTCCTGATTCATAGCTGTTTTCATCATTCGATATTAAGGGAGTTCGGTAATTCGTTTGGTGGCTTTGCATACGGCCATATCCTCCAAATAGGCTTGACAAACAAATTAACCCCACACCTGCAACATATGTTTCACTTGAAATTTGAGTTGACATCATTCTTTCTTAATCCAGCCATGACATAAGGAGGAATCATACCTATGGTTCTGTGCAATGGACTGTGTCTAATTTTTTGGTGGAAAAATATGCAATTTAATCTGCCGTAAAGCAGGCTATCTATTCAGGTTATCGATTCAGATTTTTGCCTAGTGTTGCACTTGAAGGCTACAGTGCACGAACCACACGTAAACAATTCGGGAACGTCGTACGCTTTGCTGAGCTCGGTTTGTGTATCACAGGGTGTGCCCCACAAATCAAATTAATGCGCCAACGAAATGCCGAACTATGTTACACTTTGCGTTGTATATTGTTGCAAGATTACCCATAATTTATGTTCAATATTTCAAGTTTGATTACATGCAAGATATTTTTGAAATAAATTAATGAAATTTTCTTGTTTTACATGAAATCTTTGGATGCTGCCGAATTTCCCAAAGGATATCAATATTTGTCTATGCGTAGAGTCACACTAATGGACCATTCGTCACTGTTGGAAAGATGGAGTAGCCTTTTAACGAGAATGGTAAATAGTGAAAAATTGTGTGAAGACGGTCACCCTACATGTTTCTTGGCTCTGGTGTGGTCTTGATTCCATTCAGTTACACCCTCCACAGCTCACTTTAACATTAAGTCACTGTCACCTGTGATAGGCGTGTTTTAAAGTTATACTTTGAGTTTGACAGAAGGAAAATACATTAATATATTCGGAACAAATTTTTCAAAAACCGCTTAAACAGTTCATTTGAACAATGAGAACGAATAAACAATCCTCAACGCAAAGGAGGGTCACGACAGCGCGGGCATTACGGAGTGGAGTCAAGGGGCCCGCTTAAGAGTCCCTGGTGAGGTCCACGGGCGAAGCCCCGGTGGGGGTTCAGGGGACGAAGCGCCCGGAAGCTCTCAGGAGTTAGACATTTCAAATGCATTTAATGCGGTAAAATTATTGTCAATATTGCTAGTTTGGTAATGCCAAAATTATTAATTTATAAAGGTTCAAAGCAAAAGGTGAACGCATGGATGGGGATAAAACAAAAAGCTTTAAATCTTTAAATGACAAATAACATCAGAACGTTTTTCTTTTTAAAGTTGGGGGCTATCATGAGATCCATGGGCTCGGTTAGGGAACCAACGGGAGTGGTTACATCCAGAGGTGAAGGATTTCCGGGAAAAAAATGTTTGAAAGTCGTGGAATGTAATGAAGTATTCAAGATTAAGGAGGTAAAAATAGCGAACCTCACATAACAAATCAAAAAAAAAATATATATATATAAATAAAAATAAATAAATAAATAAAATAAAATAAGCAACTTGAACCCTGCAATGCAAAGAAACTTAAGAAAATCATTCTAATCTGCAATGAACAGAGTCTATTTAAGTACTAAATATATCAGGCTCTAAAGCACAAAACAGTGACTTGTGCGAAATATGATTTACCAACTTGTACTTTGTTTTTTACTTTCAACCTTTCTCCTTCAAGACCTAGAAAATAGTTTCATTTATTCCATTAAAAGAGTTATAGAAACTAGATAGAGGTCGAAAACGCCGAGCAAACATTTGAGAAAGAATAGGAGAAGTCAGTTGAGATTTAGAGTAGGCCTAATGATTGACCCATCACTCAGTTTGATACGTATGCACAGTTTAAAGGAAGTTAACTTTCAATTCTACCACCTCTACCATCCGTCTTTGAGAATCCTGCATTCTGATTGGTTGAACACTGTCCTGATATTTAACTGCACACAATAAACGTGAAAAAAGTGATAAAGATGAAGTTTTTCACATATTTTCGGTGGCAGAAAAGGCATGTAAAGGGGGTAGACGACTCTCCAAAAACTCAGTGACCAGGTGACGTGTTCAAAGACCAACATGCTCGTGATAAATTAACCATGCATGGTGATCGGTAAATTCTTGAATTCGCTTTTTAAATTCTTTCGTGATGTGGGAGGATGTTACCCAGCAAAGAATAATTTAGCAACTTTTTAGTGATGTTTTTCAATAGGGAACCCAAAGGTTTGAGTTTAAATATTTTTTGTGACTTTGCTAGGTAACAAGCCATAACATGGTGTGCTATTGCTAGACCCGTTTCGCCCAGAAAGATTAGTTTCGGAGCTCATCGGTAGCAGGGTAGTGTTACGGTAGGCAATGTTTGGCAAGAATGTCACGCAAAAGATAGGACAAAATTATCTAAAATAATACAAAAAATTTATGGTAGAATTCAACGTAGAAAGTATAAATAAAGGTATCTCTAATGCAGATTGCCGGGGTTCGCCGATATAAATTAGTGGCAGGCGCAAGAGAGTTACGATGCGGTAGTCCTTTTTCTGTTTAACCTTATCCCCGCGTTATTTGCGGGGCTGATTTGTGTGTCAAAGTTAACTATTGAAATATAGTTAACCGTTGTTGTATAAGTGGTAGCGAGAAGAGGTGTAGGGTATGTCGTGCTAACCAAAGTTATAGCCAGAACACCGGGTAGATGGTACAGCCGATGTGGCAGTGAAGCGTTCTTGTGCTATACTGGTTGCAATCCAGATAAACAAGTCACGGCATGCAAAAAAAAAAAAAAGAAAAAAAAAGCCGTCTCGACTCCAAATAAGTAACAACGGACTCGATTTCGCCGCGTCCGTTACTTTGCCAAATTCGAGTCTCCACGTTTTATTCATCATAGTAGTCATTCACAAGCGATATATTCCTTACACATCGGTATCATCATTTCCTAAACTTGAAAAGCCTTTGACTCGACAGATTTTGGTGGGATGACTACCTCTCCATATTTCTATCCGATCAAGTAAAAACAACTTATTACTGACATATCGCACTGTTGAATCAAAGGTTGATATTTAACACAGAGAAACATATGGTATGCATTCAGTGGGGTAGGAGAACGGACTTCCTATATACAAAGTCCGTGGGTAGCAGTCGAAATCTATAGACAGGGCATCCTACTTTACAGGTTTTTCTGTGTGTAGTTATGTTGGGTTACGGTCAACTCGGCCCCTGGGACAACTCGGCCCGGTCATCACGGCCCCTGGACAACTCGGCCACCGAGACATCTCGGCCCCTGGACAACTCGGCCACCGAGACATATCGGCCCCTGGACAACTCGGCCACCGAGACATCTCGGCCCCTGGACAACTCGGCCACCGAGACATCTCGGCCCCTCAGACAACTCGGCCACCGAGACAACTCGGCCCCTCAGACAACTCGGCCCCTCAGACAACTCGGCCCCTCAGACAACTAGGCTACCACTGGATAAGCACTACCCCAATAATATTAGTATTAACCTTAAGAAATACAAGCACTGTCTTGCGTAGTAGCACTTACCTATTGTATATTCAACGTAGTGTAACTTGAAACCAAGCGGTTTTTCTCTTGTAAACTATTTCACATTTGAAGAGGAAAAATGTTGTCACATGACTCTCAACAGTCAATCAAGTAAAAGAAGGGTAGAAGGCACACCATCTTACATTATCATAGTCAATGAACCTTGCACATTTTTAAGGAAAGGTCCGAAATCAACTTGGGAATGCCATGCCAAAGATTAGGCTTTTTCATAAAGGAAGCCTCGGTTTGAATTTAACGAGATTGGTTATGACCAAGCTTCCCGAAAACTGCTATTACGTCCATTGAAGGACAGAGAGTAGGCCTACGTAACCAACGACAGGGCCCTTAGACCATTTACATTATTGGACTGTTATATATGGCTTTATTTTGGCCCCAATGAAAAGAACAGATACTATGCAGTACGCACGTACTTACCCAAAAGGCCGAGAAACAATTAGGACTGTACATACTGAGTACCATGCGTTCCGGTCTCTTTAAAGAGAGGTTTTGAATGACATTGAATAAATCAATTTTGTCAAATTAAAAAAAAAATGTCAGAGAAGAAATGTGAGTTATTTTCAAAAATTTTCACTTATATTCTCGAAACTAGGTTTACTTTGAGCAATGCCTTCAAGCTGAAGGTTAGGCTGTGCAAATTTCCTCAAGAATACAATCTCACAATTCACTTAATACGGCATGTCATGACTTATCAATAGTGGCCGAGATGTCTCGGTGGCCGAGTTGTCCAGGGTCCGAGTTGTCTCAGGGGCCGCGTTGTCCAGGGGCCGAGATATCTCAGGGGCCGAGTTGTCTAGGGGCCGAGATGTCCGGGCCGAGTTGTCTCAGGGGCCGAGTTGACCGGACACCGTTTTGTTAAAACCCTCAGAACAGTCGACTGCTATACAACAATATCATCCTTGGAAATATGTTTTTCATTGAGATTTTAAGTCAATTTTGAATATCCCGCAGTTGCACTTCCGTTTTAATATTTAGGTATACTGAGCCTGTACTTACATGATGCAGATTACCCACCAAATGAACAAAATTCAAAAGATAAACTTATCGTTCTAATATAGTTTCAATTAAAATGGTTGTACCGGAAAATATCATTTAAAGGTAATTTCATGAAAGGTACTACTAGATATATGATTATAATACTATGAAAAGGTGTAGCTACATACAGGCAATAGGACTTGCTAGCGGACGGCACGTTACTAAAAGTAAGGGATGAAATAGTAATTTAGGGGACTCGATCTGTTATTGCAGTGAGATAAGCCATTCAACATCTTAAAAGAAATTTATACTTTGCACTGGCAGAAGAAATTCTTTTCCGATTTGTGGTACATCCTTTAAACGTTTCTGTAAAAATGAAAAAGACCCAAAGGGGGGTCGTTCGCACCCCCCCCCCCCTATGACGCGTGACGTCCATGAAACTTCTGCCAAATTTTGCTTAATTTCCAAATAAATAATAGCAAAATATGTAAAAACCGATAATGAAGGTTAGGAACTTTGTTCCATTTTATCCCATACCTGAATGCTCCAGCCAAAACGAGTGCACTTATGTATGAATATTCAATACACTCAAACAACACAAACATACAAAGAACGAGCATTCTATCACTGGTGCGGATATAACTAATACTGTACTACGATAAACCAGGGAGTTGCAACAGCTCCCTGCATATACCACTCGCCCAGTTACACAAACGTTCAATCCCACTGACTTCCTTGGCTCCTATATGCGACAACATAAAATACATTCGAAGTGAAAAGCAATATTTTTTCAAACCTTACTCCCAAAACCGACAAGACAGCTGCCCTATGGTTTGCCATAGATCAGTATACTACCCATCGTTGTAGCCAGCCGTAATCCGAGATATTGAATTCTGAAGGTAATAGCATGGAACTCCCTGGTAGCTCCATGGTTATAGAAACCAGACAGTTGCAACAGCCTGCAGAAACCATAAATAACACCAACCTGGTGTCCGTGTGGGTGATTCAAATCTCACACGAAACTGTTTTATTTGTGAATTGTGAGACTGCTGTTGCAAAAGTGTCGTTACTGAAGGATTGTGTGTTTGTTTGCGTTTAATGACTATAGCGGATTAAAGAACCAATCCTTTCACCCTAAATTACAATTCTTATATGGGTTTACCAAAATTCTCAACTGGCTCAGCTCTTTGTATGACAGCTAATTAAAAAGATTTATCACTTTCGTGTCATTTCCTATTCAGTGTAACAAAAGCCACGTGACCCGTTTTAGTATCTTGAGATAGAAATTGCGTAACACTTTGTAACTCTGAAATTATGAGTAGGTCTGGTCCTTAATCACTCTGTCATTTGATTTAAACCCAGATATTATTACATATTATCAATTTCTGCAACACTTTTGGCTCTTTCGTGCAGAAGTTCCCTGCAATATCTAAAAAGGGAACTTTTTTCCGCGATTTCCGCGTTTGAGACCTGGCTATATGGCCAGGTCGAAAACGCGGAAACCGTGGACAGGTTTTCAGACAACTTTCGCGGTTTTTCAATTTCCGCGGTTTCCGCCATTTCCGCCATTTCCGGGTTTCCGCGTTTTCGACCTGGCCCTGTAAGGAGAGCGTTTTGTCTGGATGAAGATGAATTTTACTAGACAATGGTAAGAGGGGCTTAAGTAAGAAGTACGAAGGTTAAGAGGATTGCTACTATTTGGGGTGTGAGAAGTGTGTTTCTTTGAGTACGAAAGCTACTGTAAACATTACTGTGTGAAACTACTGAGGGAGTTGGTGAAGCCATCATTTATAGGCCTAGGAATTTAAAGATTTTAAGTGAGTAAATTTTCCTTTTACTTAGTTACTAACTGACAGACCGTGGTCCTACACAGTTTATATTCAACCTAGATCACATCTTTCCAATCCAGAAAGATAGGCGCACAATTAAATTACTCCCCGTGAGCTAGGCAGTATACTTCCAAATTCCACTTTTCATGTATGTGCCTACACAAAAGCCGTAGTATACTGTGCTTTGGAATCAGAAGCGCGAAACAGCGCGTGACACAAACATTCATGTATACCCAGATAGTCGTGGTTTAAGCAGCTTGTATTCAGATGGCGTTTTCCAAAAGAGCTTACAAACTTTTCAGTGAGTTTGGGGTCTTTTCTCTAAATTTAATTACTCTTACTGGCATGGTTTCTCAAGTTATGCCAGATTTAATCCGTGAGAAAAAAGTATGATTTTCTCTTTTATGAAACACAACGAATAACTTTAATTTTCTCCCAGTGAAGATGTAGTTCGCTCCAACGACGACCTTCATTTTCTGTTTCCTATATAAATGTTTTATAATACATCTCGTAGCGACATTTATTTATTCATTTAAGTCAGCATGCGGTAAGCTTAGGATTTCGGCCTACGCTCATTAATATATGCACACCTTAACCCAATAATAGCTAACCGAGCCATCGTGACGGCAAAGTAAAGTCAAAGCGATATCCTGTATAAAGTAACAACATGTGTCGGTTGATTAAAGGAAAGGAAATGTAAAACTAACACCCACATTACTGAAGTTGAAATAATAAAATTCGAGGGTTTTGCCAAATTGCAACAAGAAGAGTGGAATAAATCCATTTAAATTTTACTCCTTTTGTTTCTCGTGAATAGATAAAAAGGGCCTAGAGCAGACGTTTTAATCGCATCGTTGACCAAAAATTTGCAAGTGATGCAATGAATTTTCACAGCACGTATGTCAGTTTGTGTGGGGCTGGAGTAGGAGCTGTAATCTTTATTTATTTACTTATTTCAACTTCATTATGATATCAAGGTTTGCTGCTAGCCTCCCAAGGGTTAATCCTCCTTTGATAGTCTCGGAAAATATGAGATGCATGTGTAATTTGGAACAAGCAAGGCAGTATTTTACACCGGAGAAAGACGTAGACATTTATCATATCGTAAATTAATTAAAAAGCGCGAAACTTAAATTTAATATATTAAAAAAAAAGACGTATAATAAAACAGAACCTACCATAGGGGCACTTATAAAAAAGAAAAAAGAAAAAAGAATTAAGAAAAAAGAAAAAAAAAACAAGAGTGAAAACGAATTTCAGGATAAACGTACGCAAGGAATGAAAGAGATAAATAAAGAATGGCCCACATCAAAATGTAAGAGCTGATCAGAGAAGGAATATATCATATATATATATATATGATCACGTGACCACATTCCTTTCGTTCAATTTATCGGACGACTCGAATTAAGAAACAAACCTCCTTTTGGGAAAAGATTTGTACAGCAAAGGAGACGGGTATGTGACAAGATTGTGTGAAAAATGTCGTTGATTATGAAATGCAGTACATTTTCCTCAAATGCTCTACATTTAAATATTAAGTAGGCTAATTACAATATTAAGTATAGGCTAACTACAATATTAAGTAAGTTAATTGAAATATTAAGTAGGCTAATTCTTAAAAACGCCTGGTACTTTACATATGACGCAGTCATGAACAAGGGATCCTATGCTGTCGTGGACTGGGTTTCTTACTTTCTTTCCAGATCGTTGGTGTTTGCTACCGTTTTATACATATTTCCAAAATCAATTTATTTAGAACCGTCTGCCTACCAAATTTATTTTATAAATGATTTATAAAATGGTTATGAAGACAACTGTATAGATGTGAAAATGAGTATAATTCTTTCTGGCAATTTCCTGGAATTTCGGCAAAGAAGTATGCTACAGTATGATGTTTCCGTTCGTCGTTTGAACTGCATAATAGTTTACGAATGCGCAATATGTGTACAGTAGTTGCATACAGGCAGGTGTAGTGCAAGTGCCGGGCAGCGGGTGCGGAGCAGTGTTCAGTAGAAAGCCAGTATCTACACGATCCATCGCATATAAACGATGTGACCAAGTGTACAATGTTTTCTAACCGTGTTTAAGGTAAATGTTCGTAATAAACAAAAGGAACTTCTCATAACGTTATACGGAAGGCATGTGCAATTAAACTTTAAGTCCGAATTTTCGATGCAAATCTCGTATTTTACTATATGTGTAGCATATAGCTTATAAGTTTGGGCTGAATTCAAACGCAAAACAGCTGACATTAACTGTACGTACATTTGCAGGTTTACTTCATTCCGGACACTTATATTCTGAATATGAGAGCCAAAGTCTTACTAAAAACATGCTGCACTCCTCTCTTGTCGGACAGGAGCGTTGCAACCCGGGGGGGGGGGGGACAGGTGAATTAATTTACAACGCCATTAATGATGTTTCACCAAGATTACGCAGAAGAAATATAACAAAGAAACCCGAAAAAATATCACAATTAGACGTTGAACTTGGCTTTTGGGTAAAAAGACTCATGATTTAGGCCACATATGCGCTGGCGAACTGGAATTAGAAAATATCGCTCTAAGAGTAGACTATAAGACAAAGCGACGTTCTTTTATTTTTATAGGTCTATCTTTATATAAGAAATAAATTAATGACGGCCTTGTGAGCTAGCTTTGCAGTGAATCGTGCAGCTAACTGCAAATTTCTAGGATTTGGGGACCTGATGATCAGTGGTGTATATAGTTTGGCATTTTGTTTGTGATCCTTCAGGGTATTTCTTTCTGTTTGGGGTTCTTTAATTCCTTAATGCATCCTTCTACATACTTAATTTTAAAAGCTCGCTTGATCAGTATTCACAATCAGAAAAACACAAAAGCATGTTGTCCTTCAACTTTGTGTGCTACAGTGTACTCATTGTGGAACTTATTGCGAAATGTAGATAGGCCTAGGTTTGTTTCGTAATCTGGTATATGGCTTTGTTCGATTTTTCTGCTTTCACCGTGTCAGTTCATGAGCATGTAAAAAGCATCCTAGAATTTTCATTTGTAAAGCTGCATGAGTGACTCGATGTCAACGAAGGTCGGGAGGTCAGTTCAGTTTTGTGAATTGTGAGCTTTCAGCTGGGGTGTAGCTCATTTCAGGGAGCAAAACCCCTTCGGCAGTAAACGATTGTAAGGGAGGCTACGTTGGACTTGCCGTGCAAGTCTTCCGTTCTCGTTAAAAACTTGTTGCACTCCTCTCTTGTCGGACAGGGGCGTTGAAATCCGGGGTGGGGGCAGGTGGGGAATTGCCACCCCATTGAAAATACTGGGGAAGCAAACATATTGTTTTCCCCCTCCAATAACTCAGGCAGATTAAAAATTAAGAAAAAAACAACAACAACAACAACAAAAACAAGCAGAATAAACAAAATATATTAACATTTTGGGATACAGAGGAGTGCTTGTCAATGTAAGAGTGTCTGTGTATGGGGGGTTGTGTGTTTGTACGTGTGCGCTTCTTTCATAGAGTGAATTGCTTACAAATGATTCCGGTCCTGGAAACGATCCAGTTTTCGACAGTATTGGAATTTAGAAAATATTTACCCCCAATTCACATACCAGTTCTACGTCCCTGTAGTGGCGATAACCAGGCAATCCATTCTCGCCCTTCATAAGCAACCAGAGACTGGTATATGACCATGTCCACTACGGTCCGTAATCACATTTTCTAGTTTTGTCAGTGCGTTTAGTAAGAATGAGAAATGACAGGAATTCAATTCAATTGAACCAGCCCATGTATACGTTTTTGTAATTCGCACAATGCGACGGAAACTTGGTCAACGAGGTTACGTTTTTATAGATGTAATTATTCTGGTAGCCTAAAATATTTGATTAAGTTGGCCTTTATGGTGGTTATTGGATGATATATTCTGATTCCCATTTTTAGGAAAGCTGTTTCAGTGTTTGTTCATCTGTGAATGTAAAGGATTTTATCATAAGACAAACTTCTGGGGATGTTTGGACACACTTTCATAGTTTTTGTTTTGCGTCATAGCAATCTATTTTATTATCATTGCACCCACATATTTACGTGTTAGTTTGTCAATAGAGGTCGTGCACTTGAAGCCAAATTGAGATACTAGTACTGGACGTCACTTATCATGCGCAGAAGGTGTGTTACCGGTATGCGAACCCGACAGCACTTTAGTAACAAATGTAGAACAATGGACGCCTGGATGACAAAATGGAGATAGAGACGCGCAACTCAGCCAGGTATCGGCACGACCGCTTTAGACGAATCCGATCAGAGCTTGTGTTTAGTGACTGTATGCAGCCATTAATGGGGGTCCATCAATGTTACGTCATCTTAATTAATTGTTTACATGACATTTAAACCCTCATATTCAGTGAAATTGAAAGAATTAAGATAAAATTTAGGATACAGCCATCCATGATACAGATAAGCAAGGAAAGTGAAGGATTTAAAGGTGGTGGACCCAGATATGACCGACTGAAATCAGACAATCACTGGCTGTCCGGATCCGTGTAAAGTGCATTGCACTGGATCGGTTATCGGCTACGACACGACAAAAATATTATCTTCACACATATCCTCAAAATAATATGACAGACAAAATCAAAAGAAAAAAACAAGGAATGCATGATCGAGAAGACTTTTGACACTCCACATTTTAGTGGTAAAATTTACAGCAAAAATCCCCTGTAATCTTTACACAGCGAGTTCCCAGTGTTCGACCATTACCATGAAATTCATTGAATTGATTCATTTGAGCATTGATCGAGATAAATCTTTCAGCAAAAAGGTTCTTGACTGAAGACCAAACGCTTACTTAAATTTAATGGTATTGCGTGTATCATGTTGCCGCCATCGATGAGTTTAAACCATGCATTGATCTGATCAGTTCTGCCAGGACAAATTCGCAAGAACTGTTTGATTTGAATTTTTTAAGACTTTCGACAAGGCAGGTGAGACAAATATTGATATGCAGCTGTCCCTATCTAAATGTTAAAATGTGAAAGATGTGATTAACTTTACAATGGGATTTAACTGTTTTATTTATTAGGGAATCTCTAGTATTTACCTTACTAAATGGTGAAAGGTTAAAAGTAAGTAAAAGGTAAGCAATAATTTAATGTGTATATGCACAAGATAATGCAAAATTGGGGTTAAAGAAAACTCAAACTTATCAAGTCTTACCATTAAAAGGGGGAATGTAAACACCTTTTCTAATGCACGTGTTCAGATTTTTTTAAACTTATTCATTCCTGCATTACAATATTGTAATTGAAAAGACTAAAAAAAAAAACATTTTTTTTAGTAAACATCGCATTTAAGCAAAATTAACTTGGCTGGAATGGAGTAGCTTAGATGAGTTATCGTGAGTTATCCATTACTATGGGTTTTTCTCGAGATAATGCCTGGTTGCCTTACCGTAATAGATAAATAGAAATGAAAATGTAGGGGCACTTTGCCTATTATGACAAGTTCATTTGCTAGTTTTCTAATTTTAATAATTCTAATTTTTGAGAAGTGTCCATCTTGGGATAACTGGTTGCATACACAATATCTCTTTCACACCTACAAGCAATCTCCATGCCCACTTCATATACTGAATTAACTTCGGTCTGGGAAAGCAAAAGCAGATAGGTAAGATTTGATCACTTCAATGACCGTAACTTTAATGGGAGAGATATGCTAATAGTCTTCATTAGGAGTTGAAGATGGCTTTTTTGAGATGATTAATCAGCAGAAAGCAACGAAAAGCTTTATAAAAGACGCCTATCGTGTAACAAAAGTAAAAAAGGAAAGTTTCACTTTCTAAGATTTTTATGGCATTTTTACCAAAACTTCATTAAATGATTACTAAAAGTCAGCATAGGCATGTCTGTATGTTTGTTTTTTTTTTAATTAAACAAGCTTAATGCAAGGTTTACATTGAGTTCAATTCTTGTGGTATAAGTTAACTGCAGCTGACCCTTCATGTAACGTAACAGACTCACAAGGACGCCTTTGATTGTGAGGATTACACCACGCTGATGTGCTCATGATATTGTTAAATAAGCTGTTGTCGTGCGAGATCTGAGATGTGTAGCTCCAGACAAAAATGATTCAGATTTTATTTGTTGATTGAGTTCCAAGAAAGGAATTAGTTTAATTATTCGGGCGGTCTAATATGATTACTGAGATGTATACAAAAGTGACCACATGCTTATCCGAACAGTGTCTGCGGCACGAGTGACCCGCTTGCGGACTGGGAGCTCGTCTTGTACTTCCAAGCCACGAGGGTTGTGGGATAATCCTAATACTAATTGCAGTTTCCCGATTGGTCAAAAGTTATGACGCACCAAATTAAATAAATGTAAATGAGTGTGCTGATATAAATGACCACCGAGGAGGCTGTAAAGGGTGAAATTGGCCATACCTTGAAGATATGGGTTAAAGCGTGCACGTGGAACTAAGGCGTTAAACTCTCACGTTCACCGGCAACACGTGACGGGAAACAGGAAGGCCCCTGGGAATGTAGAACATAAGGAAGGGAGAGTTGCTCGTAAACAACAAGATTGCGTCTGATTAAGGTCATGAAGAGTGCACCATACTAAATAACAATATTATGGAAACTGGACCTTTATTTTAATAGTTTGTTCTGTATTTGTGTAGTTTGCTTTGAAATTTGTTTTTTTATTTAAAAAATATGGTAAATACGAATGTTTTATCTCCAAAACCGAAGTTCAAGGGAAAGCCTCATCCAGTCTCCCGAAATGATTGTGGTACATCAACTAGGTTTTGCAAAATTCATCCAAGTTCCTTCACAAGCATTTAGTATTCTTATCTATTCCAAACAATGTATATCACCAGTACATGCTCAGCCTGAACTGATAAATTTAGTAACAAGAAGATCATGACACTGCGAATAGCTAGGCTCTATATAGTTATGCAAGAATTAGGCGACGGTAAGCTAGGCTCTTTATAGTTATGCAAGAATTAGGCGACGGTAAGCTAGGCTCTTTATAGTTATGCAAGAATTAGGCGACGGTAATACATAAAATCAAGTTGGGGCACCTGGTTTTTCCCTTTGAAAACATGATGAACGTTTCCTCAGACTGCTCGATTACTTCACATCTGCAATCAAAAAGGTATGGGGACTCTTAATGCAACAATAAATTGTAAATTGAGAAGTGATGTCAAGAGTGTAAAAGTCAGGTCTTGACCTTTTCTTCTTCTAGTGTCTGGTATGTTAGACGACGGCATTTTCAAATAGCCATTACAAAGGAACGCGTCATTTTTTGTAATAATAACATAATATGGGGAAAGATGACACACATCAAAAGGGCAAAAGTCTGCCACACAATCCTTTGCAGGTCTTATTGCTGTTTCGAAAAAATTTCTATAGTCGAATCCGATTAGCGCTTGTGTTAAGTGACTGCAGGTAACCATTAATGGGGTCCATCACCCTTAAATCGCCTTCCTTTATTGTCTGTAAGAATTTTAGGTCCTCATATTCAGTGAAATTGAAGGAATCAAGATAATATTTAGTGTAAAAACATGCATGACAGAGGTACGCAAAGAAATTGAAAGATTAAATGGCGATAGACCCAAGTTATGGCTGACTGAAATCAGACCACCACTTGCTGTCCGGATACTTCTATAGAGTGGAATCATACTGATATTTGTTGAAGTATATATAGCCTACTGTTGAAATAGCTTGCAACTGTCAATGCAATTCCATACTTGCTTAAGGCCTATCCTTGACAGTTTAATAAAGAGAGCGATGTTAAGAAGATGTTATCTTTATCATCTATCTAACTGTGGTGATTCATTTTACTCAGAGCGCTTAAAATTTTGACATTGAAAAGATTGACAATATGAAACTTGATACATCAAAAAGGTAATTCTCAGATAAAAGTAACAAAATAACGAGTGTATAAAAAACTGCTCTTTGTCTTCTAACAATAGCTTGTAGAAGGTAAAGGTATCTTCCGGTTTCTAAAAGAGCGTTTGATAAAACACTGTTAACATCTAGAGATACTCTTTTCTACTTCTAGCGCAACTTTAAATTTGTAAACTATATTGTCGCTTATAGGTAGGCCCGTAACCAGAATGCCAGTCTCGGCGAACAAACCGTTAGTTAGGAAAATCTTTTTACGTGCGTGTCTTAGTTGTTGCTACGTACCGACAAACTCTTACCGCCGTTTCGATATCAGTGACTTTGTGAAACAACTTGAATGCACATGTCAAAACTGCAGCAAGGTATTTCACAGCAAGAGAACTAAATAAAAGTTGAAAAATGATCAAATTAACAGTTTTTGCATTTAATTTGCATATATGCTGATCATTTCTGTACTAAGTATTTGCCATAGCAAACATAAATAGAAATCATTTTCTCTAACAGTAATAATACGTTTAAGCTATACCTTAACTATGTGGAATAGACATCATTCATTGGTCATGTATGATTCCAGAAAACAAGATTTTAAATGAGGAATTTCACTTTAGGGACTGCTATTATTGGAAGCAGCAGGTATCATTTTTTTAGGGAAATGTTGTACACTTCGGGCCGAAAACTCAAAGTAACCTTTGATGCATATCTGTACTGGGACATACCTACGAAGGCAGCGGAATTCTTTGTTAGAAAGTGCTTTTTGCACATTTTGTGGCAAGGAAATCCTTTTGTACAGCTAATATAGTGGGGTGAAATCTTCCTTAAGTTATATTATATCATTCTTTGTTCAAAATATGGTGACAAGAAAATGAAAGTCCACCGTTTATTCATTTATTTTTTTGTTTATTTAGTATGATTCATAAACCTTATTCCCTTAAGATTCATATGAAATAGATTATATAGGGTGAACAACTTTTTTATTGGACATGAGTTACGTTTCCGACCACTTTGTGTCTTGACTCCGCTGCGCTCTCTAAATTTTGACGTATTTTGACACTTCAAATCTCCCCGCTTCCGCACATTCAACCATTACAGTGTTCGTAATACTGCAGAACTACGGTAGCACTAGCGACGACGTTATGGTATGAAGTACAGAAAACAGTCGTTACCTACGTTAGAATAACTGTAACCCACGGACTTATATACATGGACACAGCATGTAATGTATACGTCCTATCCGAAGATGGTCGCCATCGCCTGGGACAAAAAAAGCGC
This sequence comes from Holothuria scabra, assembly GCA_037179385.1. Taxonomy (NCBI): domain Eukaryota; kingdom Metazoa; phylum Echinodermata; class Holothuroidea; order Aspidochirotida; family Holothuriidae; genus Holothuria; species Holothuria scabra. The sequence continues at coordinate 43,287,879 of CM074196.1, read as the reverse complement.
ACCAAGATGGCCGCCGTGTAGCTATATCGTCTGATTTGAGGACGACTCTGTAATATTTCACGCAAACGTTAGACTTGAATGGGAAGCAATATCATATTCCTGCAATGCGTGAAGTGATTTTGACCTTGCCTTGCCATATTTCAAAATATTTCAACTTTCTTGCAAAAATGGAAAATACTTGAGAAAATCCAAACTTTCATACAAAACCATAGCAGACGGCCATCTTGGCGCGCTTATTCCCACACGTACGGTAGCCACAATGTACCGCGCAGTATGCTCTGTCCATGTATAGGAAGTCCGTGCTGTAACCTTACTGATCAGTGGCTTTTCTAGGATTTGCAAGAAGGGGAGGGGCAGGTCAGTTGTGAAGAATTGGTAAAATATGAATGGTAGAGCGGTACCCTTAGTTGGCGCAAAGCTAACAAGATAATGTCTGGCCTCACAAACCTCCAGATGGACTTCCAGGTTGGGAGACAGGTAATAAAAATGGTGGAAATAGGCCTATTTTTGATTTTGACATGTAATGACTAATAAAAATGTCACATTTTTACAGTTATTAGCTTTAAAGTGAAAAGGTTAATGTTTAATATATATTTATATTTTTCAGGTATTAAAAGTTGCATTCAGAATGTCGCGGACGGAAGCATTTCAGTTTGGGAAGGGGGCCAAACGATATTCGGTGCAATAGTGCAACAAATATTTTCTAAGTCCAGCCGCCTGAATTTTGAGGAATCGCAACCCCTCAGACAACAGAAAATGGCATCTACCAAAAAAAAAAAAAAACAAACAAACAATTTGAAAAGTTGCAACCTCTCACACAGCCGGAAATGGTATTCCGCAGGACTTGTAAGAAGAATTTAAGAAATCGTTTTTTGAGCTTTCTGTTTGCAATGAAATATTTAAGTCAATTAGAAGGATGTAAAAGTGCAATATGATAAGAAATTTGCCTAACAAACTGCAGGCGGAATTTAAGCAAATATTCACAACCGATAAGTCTATTTAAGTTGGGATAGGGCCTTATGTTTGTTTTATGAGGTAAAAAAACTTTTTTTATGGAAGGGTCCGGCCCAGGCTCCCTAAATCAAACCCTTTTGATTGGTAGTAAGCTTGTGGTTTTAAGGTAAAAACCTTAGAAAGCAAAGCATTTGGCTGTAAAAATCCCCAGAGAGCAAGGTGTGATTTCGAATTCTTGCAAGCACCTGGTAAAACGGAAGCTACAGGAAATGTAATTCCATTAAGTTCTTACTCGCCATAGGCAACATTAAGAAATTTTACTTTCACGAAAATCATTTAGAAAATTAGTGTTTTGTGAAGAACATCAGAACAGAAATATTAGGACGTAGGAAACAACCCATCGTCGTACATTAGAAACAACCTATTGACGTACATTAGAAACAACCCGTTGACGTACATTAGAAACAGTCCATTGACACAGGGGCGTACCTACGGAGGGGGGTGAGCAGGGGAAAAACTTGCCCCCTGGAAAAATATTTGAGGAAATTTGATGAGAGAGGGGAAATTTGATGAAATGATATGCCCTTTTTCCATTTCTTAAAATTTTTGTTAGAATAAGAAATTGTGAGACATTCTCATACATAATTCGTATTTTCATGCAAAAAATTAACCCAGATTTCGCCAGTGTCGCAGGAAACGGTCCGACTCGCGTTCCACAAAAATGTCCTCGTCGCGCAGTAGATTCCCAAAATTAAACGAAATCCCTGGATTGAAGTTTGATTAAGATTTTACCGAAGTACTACATGAATGTAGGGCTCACATGATTTAATGTTCTCTTGTAAACGCGCGGGTGTGCTATGATCACTGCATTCGAGTGCATAGTAAGCTATTATTAGATCACCTTGTACACAGTCTCTGCGTTGTACACTTTGGGAATTCAGTGAAAGGATTTAAAAACTGGTCAGTCACTAATGTAGACCCCCGAGGTTATATTGTCCTACAAGCTAGTAGAGGGATGGATTTTTTGCGCCTCAATGTTGCCAATCGTTTGAATTACTACAAATAGGCAAATCCTGTCAAATTCCAATTTTTTCTTTAAAAAGGGGCCCCTATATCCCAATGGTGGCTCCGATTGCATAAGGACACCTTCCTTAAAAAAAAAAATTAGAAGGGAGGACCCACCCCATAGAATCCTTCCCCGGCCGGTATAGACGCACAAGACGGGGGCATGGGAGGGGATGGTGTTCAGGTGCGTGGGAAATAGTCTGCCATTTAACAGATGGGAGTTCGATCAGTCACAGACAATTTGATCAATTGAGCGAATCTTTAATTGAACCAAGTTAGTTAGTAAGTTAGTTAGATAGAGTTTTATGGTCCAGTTTCCAACATATTGGTTCACGTCGAGCCGGCTAAGGCCCTTTTCCCAGTTTCCAATTTAGCCAAGAGCCACAATAGAGAAGCATTAGCATATTTTCAATTCGTTGTATTTTTCCCCCGAAAAGAATCAAGAATATTTCATATAGGCCTATTAGTGATAGTACATCTAATGTGGTAATTTTCTGATCACTTAGCACGTTCCTATTTTTTTTTTCGTATTGCAAACAAAAGCTTAAAATGAAGCTTGTATGTTAAGACTCTCTTTACAGGCTGTAATACGCACCTTTTGAGTAATTTTATAAGTTTTCAAAATTTTCTTAGGCTCTGTGATCTGCGCCAACCAATGGTGGTGCGTCGCTCAGTCTTTTGGGCAAAATTACATTTGGGGTCAAAGTAGCTTTTAACTTTCTGATCACGTTGCAGTTTGCCAACATATATTGAAGTAAGCATTTTATTACCAACGATAAAGGAAGCCTTAGTCTGGACAATGCTATTTCCGGCCATCTGAAGGGTCTGATTTTTCGAAATTTTCTCTACGCTCCGCGCCGACCAATGGCGGCGATCCACTTATAGGACAGAGTAACGTTTTGTGGCCAAGAAAACCACACGTGCTCCTTTTGCCTATACCGATCGACTCTCTTTTAATTTGACTCCTAAAAGTATGCAAATTTAGTTACAAGTTTTATTTCGTAAGGTAGCGCAAATGGCATAAGAATGCATGTAAAGACACAAAAGTTTCAGTTTTATCCTCATGAACCACCACCATTCATCTTTTAACACTCTTCCTGTTAGAGTTAAAAACCATGCACCATTTTGCATTTGTGCTCCTTGAAAACGCCAAAAATTCAAAAGGGGAGGGGTTTCCCCTCCCGTAAGACCCTCCTCCAGGCAGGCGATCACTCAACATACTGCATGCCCCCGCCCTTCAGAGAAATCGGCGTACGCCACTGCGTTTGCGCATACAAATGAACCAAATTTTATTGACCAAAATAAATATACTATGTCTTAGAGTTGTTATTTCCAATTGCTCTATGTTATACTTTAAAATTAAAATACAGGTAATACAGCATAATGACATTGTATGATGTTAATATTGTAATACTGGTAAATTTGCACATTTCATATTAAAAAAATACACATTGATGGGGAAAACTCTTTGGGAAATGCCATACTTTTGCCCCCTCTGTAAAATATCCTAGCTATGCCACTGCCAAAGTGGCCATTGTTTTGTGCGTTATCTATTACTCAAAATCCCATGCATAGAGGATGCGTGACCAGGAATTAAATTCGCTCATTTTAAGTTATCAATAAATGTCTCATTATGAGATAGTGGCCTTGTGAGTGGTTGCAGTAGATGTGCGCAAGTTGATGGAAAATGATGGAGCTACTATATTTGGAGATATGTTTATGTAGAAGCAAAGGAAGTTAATGTTTTCAATTAACATTTAGAAAGAGAGTCGTTTCTGAAAGGAGAAGAAATTCTTCTTTCGTTTTAATTAGTTTTCGTCGACCTTGCAAAGGTTTTCACAGTTATTGCACTGTCAAACCTTGAAATGCTGTGCTTACTTCTAAAAAGTAAATTGCTTTGAATCTGCAATTTTTTCACTATTTCTATTTAGTTCTGAGCATATAGGGTAAATCAAATATTTCCTTTAAACAGGATTTTTACCCGTTTCCGCGAACAGTTACATTGTTTTGAACGAAGCCAGTGGGTATGTAATTTTTGGTTACAATCAAAATGGCAATGTAGTGGTGTATCCTCATCTGAGAGATGTGATTTTGTTTAGTGACATGAATTACTTGTCTTTCATTTTCACAAACTACGAGTGTCACACATGAAATACGCATTTTGAATTTTGACTCTTCTTTAAAGTTTTTCAGTTTAGATACTCATCTTACAATTAATTCATCAAGTTTTAATATATATCGTCAAAACGACATTTCGTTTCTAAGTCTTACACAGTTGCGTTGTCTTTATTAGCGTGGAACATGCCAGAAAATATGAGAAGTACTAACGACGTTTTCTTTACATGTGGCGGACATATAAACTCCTCAAATTTTTCTACGGTTTGTTCAGGGAGCTATTCCAAATAAAAGCTTCCTTGTTTGATCGCGGATGATAGTTCCCGTATCGAAACTAGAAGGCTTTTGCATGTCAAAAGATTCTATACTTAATGCGATTAGTATGTACATTTCATTTCTAACACTATTGTGTAACAAGACTTCAGAATCCGGCGCTTCAGTGACTGTAGGTAACTTCTGCACTCTACTTAATTCAACATGGATATTCTACTTAATCAGCCATAAATAAATAAGTATTGTCGGAATTTTCTTCGGCAGTGTGGCTTCGTTGCTCTCTAAAGGACATTTTAAAACTGGAAAAAGAGATGGAAATAGGAAGGTTTAAGCTCACCTATGAATGGTTAATACTTTCATATTTAAGTTACCAATAGGATATAAAAAATATTTCTACTGCAAAAAAAAAATGGTTGGATTGAACTTCGAAATACTGGAACCTACTTTTTATTTTATTTTAAAACCTTTTCAAGAACAAACAAGTTGACACAATTTGGATAATCTGAACAAAGGCTTGACCTAGTATTTTGTCTAGTAAGAAATTAAATAGGTAAATAAACCGGGACCACATCATTTAGGGACGTGTGCAAGTTTTTCTGCAGTTAAAAATTGCCAAAGGGCGCATAAGATTAGTGTTATATTGGTTGTAGGCTCATGTATAGGGTACGTCTACGGACAGGTATCTGGTTACCACGTGGCAAGCATAACGACATTAAGTTAGGGTCATATCCTTATAGATGTAAGGTGGGTAACATCCGTTAAGATGTATACGTAGAGATAAATCACATAGGCGTGTATGGATAAACATCTATCTGTACTGTACTCTACTGTACCTTCCTGTACTGTTTTGTACTGTGTTGCGCTTGTAATATTCAAAACTGCATTCCGGCAGCTAGGCTCGCAGCGTTTCTGGGTAGGACTTGGACTTGGTTACACTCGCTAAGACCTATACTGTGTTTGCGTTGTTTACAATGTTCCGCGTTCGAAACCCACTGACACCTTTTCCAAGATCTTTCTTTTCTCACGTTTTGCTATGGGAATTCATGTTGATGCTTCTGGAAGTTACGACACTTTGGTTTGGGTAGGTTGTAATCTTCTTTTAGTATCGTCACGTTGTCATTTGTAAACTGCAGAAAAAAGTCGCTCTCCGAACATGCCTAATGCAATAGCGGTTTTGAGTCGTGGTTTAAGCAATTATTTGTATCTTAAACGTAAGGCAGCTATCAAATCCACCAAGGTTTTCATACTAGTGACATATGGTAGGTAGGTTAATATTGCAAATTGGGTTTCAGTATATCAGTGAATATTTCTCAGTCCAAAGGAACTAAACAGTTTCTTTTTCAATAGCATGCTGTTTTGTAGATATGACTAGGGGCGCTGGCAGACAGAAAATGTCAAGGAAAAAATACATTTCAGTGTGTACAGAGAACAACGTATTCCGGCCTAAATATTTGGTCAACCTAAAGTTTGATACTATCATATGAAAAAAAAATATGGAACCAAGAACAAGCATCTTGTTAAATCAAGACCATCATGACCATATCAAATCGGGCATAACATCATTTCATTCATGCATTCGTGCATTCATGTATTACTTTTACCGTAAAGAATTATAAACATGAGAACAGATAAAACGTGTTGTGAATAGAAATATTCTTTAAAACTTTTCTGGATTTGAAAAGAAAGTTTACTAACAGTAAACGAAATGAATTAATAAACAAAGTAAAGCAACAAAAACAATCCCCCTCACCAACCTAAGGCCATCCGCATCATTCAAAAGTATCTATTGACGAATCCGCTTAGCGCTCGTGTTTAGTGCCTTTACGCAACCATTGGTTGGGGACCATTAGCATTAAATCGTCTTCGTTTATTGTCTACATGAATTTTATTTTTCAAATTAAAAATGAATCATGAGACAATTTAGTGCACAACCACTCACGATACAGGTAAGCAAGGAAATTGAAAGACATTTCTTACGTGATTGACCCCAGTTATGTTCGACTAAAATTAAGCCATCACTTGACCGTTCGGGTTTTTCTATTAACCACCTTAGTACACCTTTTCTACTAAAAGATAGCAAAGGCGGTTGTCATGTCAGAAATTTCGGTTAAGTTTACTTTCCTTAAAGAAGCCAAGAGGCCAAGAAGAATCTGGTTGTTCAAACAAGGTTTTAAAGTCGCGACGGGGTATTATTTCTAGCGAATATGGGAGTATCCATAACAGTCAACGAGAATGTGACTGACGGTGACAGCACAGTCACAAGGTATACAATATGGCCTTTCATCTCCGAGAATAAAAAAGGCAAGGGTAAGGTAAGTGTGGCCAAATCATCCCTCCGTTTCCTGGGGACTCCATTTCCCCCAGGTTTTACCGTAGGTTTTACTCGGTACAATTAGTTTTCCGGAAAGGATTCTCTAAGTTCCTGAATTTTTGGTTGTGTTATAGCTATTGATCTTAGTGCGATCGTCAGTGTGAGACCAGTAGATGTTGGTAACTTCCATCTGTAAGGCTTCTTTAGCAAGTGTATCGTCTCTTTCATTTCCTCGTATGCCTGCGTGACAAGGGACCCACGCAAGCACAACTGATTTTTTTAGTTGTACCAAACTGGAAAAAGTTTCACGGAGAACTGTTATTGAAAGGTGTTTAAGCTTATTGCCCTTTAAGGCTAAGAGTAAGAGGATTGAAAGTGAGTCTTTAAAGACAATGATTTCATTTTTGTTCGATGTTTCCATCAGGTTGAATGTCATCTTTAGTGCCTGAAGTTCGGCTGTAAATATCGATGAATCATCTGGTAGCAGGCTGACTTGGAAGGATGCACCACGGCCTGACGCAGCGGTCGCAAACATGTTTGTGGTCGCATGATCGCATGGAACTGATGATATTTATGTGTCAGGTAATGACCGGCAAGAAACTAGTACGGAACACAAGTTCATTAGTTGAGGCCTTCGTATACTTCCTTAAACTAAGTCAACAACTGGTTCGGCTAACTTTCAAGGTGGCGTGGCGGGGAAAGAGAACGGAGCTAAAAGGTCAGGGTTACAGCACACTTGTGACAGAGCTTCCCCAATGCGAATACAAATGGCGGGATAGCGAATGGCTTTTTCTCATATACGTCTCTAAACGTATGGTTGAAGGCTGTCTCACAGGTCCTGTTGTGGACATCACTTCTCAGTTTAAGGGCAAACTGGGGTGACAAATTCTTCCATCTTAAATGGAGAGGTGGTTCATTCGCTTCGATGTAGAGACTATGCATTGGGGAGGTACGGAAAGCCCCCCTAGTAGATCCGAAGACCTTGGTAATAAATAAGAAGACTTTCCCGAGGTAATGTCACTAAAAGGAATGAAGAAAGCTGTATAAATGTCCCAAAGAGGATTTTCTCATTTACTCCTCTCACTGTTTCAATAACATTTCGGAACACTATGTCAGTCATGTCAACTAATCCTTAGATATGTGGCCCATGCAGAACAATACTTTGATAAGTAGGCCCAACTGTTTAAGCGCACATGCAATCAAGCTCGAAACGACTATTTAACTAAGATACGTTTATCAGTATAGTCCCTCCATTAACAAGGCATGATGTGCAAATAAGCTGTAGAGGCAGACGCCTAATTTCTTAACAACTAGATTAGAAATTGCCTCTCAAGTTTCTAGAAATAAGCAGATGTAAATTCTTGTTCCGATTTTTTATATAGAACCTAAATGGTAATTTTCAAAAGTGTCACCGGGTAAGGAATGACCTAAAATAACTATTATTTTTCATGACATCTAGCAATGCTGTGGCAAAAACCTGTCACACCTACTGCAACTGTAGCAGACGACAAATTCGTTTTATATGTACTTCCTTATTACGTTAAAGCATACAGGAAATGCCACGCGCCACACAAAAGACAGATAACTGTGTGACCCAGGATTGCGCAAATCTCATTTCAAAGCGTAGCACCTCCGTCCAAACAGGGAGTTGCTAGAGAAGGAGACACAAAGCAAAAAAATTTTCCAGACAATATGTACTTGAAAACAGATTATGTCTTTTGAGGCACCACTATTTGATTGACAGGTCCCTTTGCTTCTATTTTAAAATCCCTTGTGACTAAGTGCTTTTAATGACTATTTCTTCCATTCTCCTCCCAGTAGTCCCTAAACAATGGTATTGTTTGTATATCCTATGATTAAGGCGTTTCTTTCTGCCAATGGCGAAGCTTTCAATAACAATTTCTATAGAACCACTGGAAACAAACGGTTAAACTAGATTTTCAGTTTGATTTCTTCTTTTATACACACACACACACACACACACACACATATATATATATATATATACCAATCTTCGATCTACCAACTTCGACCTACTGATTATTCATCCCGCTTGGGAGTACCATGGTAACAAAGAGAGAAAATTGATTCACGCGGGGTATTTATAGCCTGTTGTCGCTTCTGTGAATCACGAGCTGTTCTAGCGTAGTGGTCATAGACTCTGCCCGGAAAGCGGAGGATGGTGGGTTCGGTCCCCCGTGCGGCTCAATTTTTCTCTCTGGTGTTGTTTTTCTTTAACCGTTCCTTCTTTGATAAGAGTTTATACTCTATCTTGGATCGGTATAAAATTCATGGTCGAATGTATTACTACAACACTTTCGACCTACACATTCTAACTTCGATCTACCAACTTCGACCTACTATATATACATATATATATATATATACATTTATATATATATATATATACATTTATATATATGTATACATTTATATATATATATATATATATATATATATATATATATATATATATATATATATATATATATATAATTCCGTGTGTCGGACGTAATAAATAAGGAAAAATGGAAAACAGAGTGTGCATATAGATCCAACGAATGATTTATTGAAACAGAAATTTTCGCGGCCTCCTGGCGGCTTTGTCAACTGTGTTATGGAAATCAACCGTTACATACAAACAAGATAGAGTTGAATGCGTACAGTACCGCGTAATATTAAAATAAGTTTGAAAAGTTGTAAAGTGACGTCATAATGATGATGATCGAAAAGTACGTAGTTACAAAGAACGCACGTTCTCACATAGTAATTAATACAAAGCGCGAACATCATAACCATGGCAAGCTTGATTAGCCAAAATAATGTAAAGTGACGAGACAATCTAAAATTGTAGTGTGCGTACCTCATTTCGTTGTTTGAATGGAAGCGTATGTACATATTCAAAACTCCATGGTAACTAAACGGTTTATCAAAGCGACAAGATGCGAGTGCGTGAGATACCTTTCTTCAACCTCTGATGTGTTTCATTCCTAGCTTTATCCAGGATACCACCGACTTCCTTAACAAATTATCATCCCTACCCATTTTACCCGACGGGACATTCATGGTTACTATGGACGTTACTTCCCTTTATACCAATATTCCCCATGACGAGGGCACCTCTGCCTGTCACAACCTCTTGAAATGCATACAGCCTACAGAGATCCCTATTGAAGATACTGCGCTCTTGATAGATTTTGTCCTTAAACATAATCATTTTGAATTTAATGATAGGCATTACCTCCAGACTAATGGGACTGCAATGGGAACTAAGATGGCCCCTACCTATGCCAACATCTTTATGTCGGTATTAGAAAGTCAATTTCTCCAAAATACTGAATACAAACCGCTTTTTTACTGCCGATATATAGACGACTATATGGACTCATAGCGAAGAAGAATTACTCAGATTCGTTGATCTAGCTAACAATACTCATGCGAAAATCAAATTCACAAAGGAATACTCGCGTGAAGCAATTTCTTTCCTAGATGTTCTCGTCTCGCTCAGAAATGGCAAATTATGCACGTCTGTCTATTCTAAGCCTACAGACACTCACACTTACCTTCGTTACGAAAGCTTTCATCCACACCACATCAAATCTTCCTTAATTTATAGTCAGGCTATCCGCTTAAAACGTATTTGCTCAGATCCGGTGGACTTTGAGCATCACGTCCACAACCTCACCCTTAGTTTCACCGACAGGGGGTATCCTTTGAGCCTAGTCAAAAAACAAATTGGTAGGGCTCGCCGAGCTACACGCGAATCACTTCTTTCGTACAATCGCAAAACTAACAGTGGCAATCGCATCCCGTTTGTGGTGAAACATCATCCTACCACTAGAAAACTTTCGAAACACATAAAGTCTTCTTGGAAAATACTCCATGAAAATGATTCACTTGCTGAACTTTTCGCACAACCCCCTATTATTGCTACCAAACAACCCCCCAACCTCAGATCGTTACTTGTACGTTCTAGATTAAGATCTACTAATACCCAACAGGGTAATACTCTGTGTAAGAAGCCGCGTTGTCAGGTTTGTCAACACATGTTGACCGGTGCCTCCCTTACTTTTAATGAAATAACTGTCCACCCTGGTCCTTACAATTGCGATTCCTCCAACGTAGTGTATATTATCTCATGCAGCAAATGCCCGACTGTGTGCTACGTTGGAGAAACCAGTACGTAATTTAGATTGAGATTCAATAATCATAAACAAAGCATTCGTAACGCGAATCCCAACGGATTCCCAGTTGCGGAACATTTCCAGAGTAGCGGGCACACAGGTGACGACTTGAGGCTTACCATTGCCCTCGGTAGGTTCCGATGCAGTGAAGACCGTAAGCGCCACGAACTCAAACTAATTTTACGTCTTAATAGCCACAGGCAAGGTCTTAATAGAGATTTTTCTTATTTATCAGGATACAGTTTCTTCAAGTAATTCAGTAATTCTGTTTCCTTCTTTTGTACAACTGTGCTACCTTGTCATTTACTCCCGCTTCTTCAATTTTTTACTATTTAATATAGCATCTCACGCTCTGTAAAGTTACGCCAATTATTATTATTATTTTTTTTTCTTTTTTTAAACTCGGATGCTTTTTTATTTAATATTACTTGTAATGTACAATTTAGTGCTTTATTTTTTAAGTAGATATGAACAGTTTTTATTTGTCAGTAAGACAGTTTTTTTATTTGAAAATATCTCACGCACTCGCATCTTGTCGCTTTGATAAACCGTTTAGTTACCATGGAGTTTTGAATATGTACATACGCTTCCATTCAAACAACGAAATGAGGTACGCACACTACAATTTTAGATTGTCTCGTCACTTTACATTATTTTGGCTAATCAAGCTTGCCATGGTTATGATGTTCGCGCTTTGTATTAATTACTATGTGAGAACGTGCGTTCTTTGTAACTACGTACTTTTCGATCATCATCATTATGACGTCACTTTACAACTTTTCAAACTTATTTTAATATTACGCGGTACTGTACGCATTCAACTCTATCTTGTTTGTATGTAACGGTTGATTTCCATAACACAGTTGACAAAGCCGCCAGGAGGCGGCGAAAATTTCTGTTTCAATAAATCATTCGTTGGATCTATATGCACACTCTGTTTTCCATTTTTCCTTATATATATATATATATATATATATATATATATATATATATATATATATAATGTATATATATATATATATATATAAATGTATATATATATATATATATATATATATATATATATATAAATGTATATGTATATATATGTATATATAGTAGGTCGAAGTTGGTAGATCGAAGTTAGAATGTGTAGGTCGAAAGTGTTGTAGTAATACATTCGACCATGAATTTTATACCGATCCAAGATAGAGTATAAACTCTTATCAAAGAAGGAACGGTTGAAGAAAAACACCAGAGAGAAAAATATATATATATATATATATATATATATACAGTGCCTTTCTCAAGAAAACAACCCAAAATGACAAGAAGAATCCAACACTCACTACACAAATAGACATAAAAAGCAAAAGAAAATTACTAGACCGGAACTAAATAAAGTACCACTTATATATACAGAAGCGTTGCACTGGACGAGCAAGAAAAAAGAAGAAGAAAAGACAGCTGAAACATCGGCCAGCAGTAAGAAAATGGGAATTACCGAAACTCGTATAAGACAGCACGCGAGGGCTGTCTCCTCGGCTTTCTGTTCTGGCTGTCAAAGCTATCACTAGAGTTAAGACCATCATGCCATATTGTACCCAGTTTGTTCCACATCCATAATCTCTCAAAAGAGCCTAGTTTTCTGCGTGCCTTATCCAAGACAAGTTTCCTAGAACTAACGGACATATTCGGGGGAAAGTAGGGGGCGCCATGGATTGTAAAATTATTAACTTAAACTAATTAGGTGAGTGTTCCAACAGATGAGAGTACAGTCTAAAACAACCCTTCATGAAATCATTACCCCCATTTCACTACCTAACCTAACCCTGTTCCTAAGGGCACAACGATGATTAGCCATACGTTCTTTAAGATTTGTTGTCATCCCCACATATGTCATCCCACATTCTGAACAGAAAATACAATAAACCACCCAAGTAGCCGTACAATTGACATTAGCAGCCTTCACTTTATAAACTCTACCACTTGACTTACTGGTAACCTTGTTGGTGTTCACAAGGCTCTTGCATAATATGCATTTAGTATCACAGTAATTACTGGGACCAAAATTAGGATCCTTTGAGTTAACCTTTGCCCTGACCAGTAAACGACCCAAAATTAATGATATATGTATAAATGAAAGATATGACTTGGTCACATGGACATATCGGGCGAGGTTTGTTAGTTAATAAAATGTTATGTAGGATATGCAATACTAGTTTCGTTGAGAGGTTTGAAGCCAGATTTTTCTTGACATCAGGATGTACTCATAATCATTATACTAAACAGTGCAATATTGCTATATCGAGCCAAGCGCGGCGGAACGGAACAAATATTGGGGGGGGGGGGGGGGGGGTGGGGGCCAGCAGGACTATCTAAGCGGAGCGCCACTATCAGTTGGCGCGGATACCCCTCAGGTGGCCGGAAACGGCACTTCCCGCGTGTTCCATGTTGCTTGTATCCAGCCTTAAAATATGGGTCTCACAGACATGCCAACCTCCAAAATAGTAAACCTTGAGATTTTCGTTACAAAACCTGGAGATTGGTACCTCAAACCTGGAGATTTTTCCTGTACTATACTGTGACGAGTTTTTTCATCACTGGGAACATAACGGATGATGAGGTGGGGTTCCAGTCAGGGGAAATACTGACTCCACACTCTCTTTACAAGGCCTCTTCCCTTGACTACCAAACTCATTTTGGAAAAATAGGTAGCGTTGCGGTCTTTCTTCGAAGGGACTGCCACACCTTTATCCCCCTCCCCATTTTGCAAATAATCACAGCTCTAGAGACTTTAAATACTCACACGTAATGATATTTCTTGAAATTAACCTGGACAAGTAATTCTCTAGTAACTTTTAAATGCAAAAAGGAGTTTTATATTCTTTCATAAACTAAAGACGACATCAAACATTAACTTTAGTTAAACCTTCACTGAGACAATACAATGTAAAAGTTTGCCTTTCCCTGAATTATTCTATGCTCATCCAAGGTTGTAGCCGGGGGGAGGGGGGCGTTTTGGGGGCACAATTGACGGATTAGTAATCGCCGTCCTGGGGAAGGGGTTTTGAGGGTAGGGGTTCCCCCCTCCCCTTTGGAAAATTTTTGCTTACCTGAGAGGGCTAAGATGCAAAAGGGTGGACTTTCTGATATAAATTCACTGTTACAGATGACACAGTGGCATAATGAGATATGTGCGGTACCGCTAGATTGCTCAAGTTGTTTGTATGTTGTTCAAGTTCCATTCTTCCATAGCAATAAAATTTCAGCCCATAATTTGAATCTTTTTGTTTTTTTTTGGGGGGGGGGGGGCTGAATGAATACCTACTATTACAGCCGTTCCATTTTTCGACGAGACAGGGCACCCGGGAGGTTAACGGTTTGTTTGCAGGCAGTGTAGACCTGTCCTGCAGGGATATTATGCGGTGTTTGCATTTTCACTTTGAATGAAGTATGTGTCACTAGTTGGAATTGCATACGCGGTGATTAAGCGCCTTACTTTTTTATTGCACTGCAGAAAAAAATTCGCTTTGCGCACCGCTAAATGGACCGCAGTCTTTATCAGTCTGTTCAACGTGGTATGCGCGACCGAAACGGTTGCATGCTGGATGTGCAGTCTAGGGTATGTATGCCAACTTGCCATTCCTAGGTCGTCTCATACCAAAGACTCTAAAAATGGAACCTACTGTCATTGTGCGTGATGCTCCGCTGAAGCAATGGAGTAAGGAAAACAAGCCAGTGAGCCACAACTGGAAAAAGGCCGTGGTCGACGCAACTTGAACCAATAGGTTGGGAACTGGGCCGTAAAACTCTAAGTAACTGTGTAGAAGCCGGCCTACGGCCTATATCGCTCTACGGTGGGATCGCAATCCCGTTTTACGACTAAGCGGAACCAGCCCTAGCTGTTATCTCATATGTGGTTTAGCGTTTTTATTTCTTTATATAATGTTATTATACCGTGAGGTTTGAAAATTTGACCGTGAGATTAGGCCCCAACCGTGAGAGTTGACAAGTATGGTCTTATGTTTGCAATTTGTCAACTAATGAGAAAAAATTCAGTCTATGCAAAATGGTAATACATATCAGATAAATTGAGATGTTACAAGAACAAAAATTAATTATGCATCTTCTTTCATTTCTTCTGTTTGCCGTGTTATTCACTTTCTGCATCCACCCAGTGTAACATTTGTCCACCCATACATATCAATTACTAAATAATATTTCCCCTACACCATACCATTTCTCCACCCCCCCCCCCCTCGTGGTTCCTCCCAAGGCTACCACCAACCTAATCTATCTCAAATCCCAAACGTACTATAGACTTGTGTACTAACGGTAGTAGCCTACGCTGTTCAACCTCACCAAAAACGATCAGTAAAACTTAACGAAATTACGCAATAACAGACCATACTGCTTTCACTTTTCGATGGGGTTGGGGATGATAAAGAGGCTTTAGCGTGTCCAGTATCTTTTTCATCGACAACGTTCCTCTAAAATTATTAGTAGGCTTTTTTTGTGCATTACACTGATGAAGAATATGTTCACCACCCACTTCAATATTATCCCGGCAGTCGCCGGTCACCACTTCTTGAAGCGCACCTTACATATATTGGGGGGGGTAAACATGCCTTTAGCCCCTCCAATTTTTTCATGGGGGGGGGAGGGGCTAAGCCCACAGAGCCCCCCCCCCCTTCCCGGTTCCGCCGCCACTGTATCGAGCTTGATATAACTTAAAGAAGCTTTGGGCCAGAAATAAAATTCAAGTTTTAGATAATGCCATATTAAATCTTATAGAACTTGAGGAAATTCCATGCCGGACGAGCCATTCAAGTTAGCCATTAAATCCCTGATAGAAGTTGATTTTATAGAGTATTAGCTGTACTGATTTAGGTTCAGAAGGCTATTGCCAAGTCGAACACCGTCCTTTGAAGTATCTTGCCAGATAAACATGTAAGTTTATAAGATAAATCCCTATGTAATTGATAAAGTCAGTGCCAACTAAACATTTGAAATGTTTTAAGAGCGTATTACTTTTAGGGTTGGCTACTTTTTGCCTTCTTAAACCTCTTTGAGAATTTGTAGAATATATTGATATATAAATATATATTTACACCATAATTATTAAATCTAAACACGTTCTAATATTCAGCTTTACTAACCGAGTTTAAAAGGAAAAAGATTTGTAGGCGTGAAGGAATTCACTGCCCTGAGATACATTTTGCATGATTTATGAACCAAAATGGGAGAAATTTACCCCCAGTCCAAAGTTTAATAACATTTGCAATGAAATATATATTATAGAGAATAAAACAACTCCCATGGGTTTCATATGGACTTAATGTAATACGAAGTTGTATTTCCCCAATTTTTCTTAATAGCAGATACAAATCTCATGTAGCCCAGATTTAGAGCTCCTTTGTGGCAGAGATATCGATTTGCTACACATACACCATATAAGTATATCTCCTAGGAAATTTAGTCTGTATGCAAATTTACAGGGGCCATATAGGATCTTTAAACTATAAAAGGTTTTATATGTCCAATCTTTGATTGAAGGTGGTTGATTCCTTCACACGACCAGAAAATACAACTTTTGCTTTGAGTTACTTTGTATGCAATAACAGGTTATACATAACAATCAATATTCAATAGACATAGAATGTTTGAGTGGCCTTCTGAAAGCAAAGTGTTTTGAAATATTGTGATATACATGAGGTACATCATTATAAGAACTTTATCCATGATTTGATACGTTTTCATACCTTGTTTTGCCACCAACGTAAACGTTTCTTACTACAAACACTTTTTCTTTTTATAACCCAGAAGCAACACCCAAAGAGACGATGGAGTGCATGTAGGCCTTGTGGCAAAACAGCAGCTGGATATCACAAAAAACCTATTTTGCATAATGGTGACGTATATCATTTGTTTGACTCCACAAATTATCAGCGAACTTACAGACGCCAACCCCGCTATAATTTTGCACACGAAGATATTAGTGGCCTTCAATAGCTGCTTAAATCCAATTATATACGGAGTTAACCATCCTCATTTCAGAGAGGTGTTCAAATGCATCGTGTTCTGTCGCTGGAAGGATATTCCAAAGCCAGTCTTCAAATGGATGAAGGAAAGAAATTCAAGGGAGTTTGTCAAAAAGTCTGATTCCAGAGTAAGATCGACCATCTCTTTAAAATTCATCAGCAGATTTCATTCACAAGACTTGGAAAGAACGGCAGACTCTGCAATGTGAAAAAAGTCTGATTTGATAGATTGTCGATTTGTGCCCTGGTTACAATTTACGCTATTATAATGTTTTTGCTTGCAAGCATTTCATCCCAAGGATGCATTTGTTCTAGAACGTATGTTCTACTTGATATGAGTGCAGTCACGTATGATTTGCGCACTGTTATGAACTGTAATGTACGTATCTCCTCGGCTATCGGAAATGTCTCGATTCAGCGCTGTTTTGATCGTTTGGAAATGGACAGGTTGCATGATTTTTGTCACTGATAACGTACACAGTCGATCTGTGTAAATTTTGAAGAAACGAAATGAGAAATTTGCTATGACATTTGCTAATGTCTACAAGGAATGATAGTGCAAGGCTTGTTATCATTGCTCGTATAAATCTTTCAAGTATCAAAACTTCAGTTTAGTGAGAACATTGCTCATCCACGATAGCTATGACAAAGTTCTTTAAAGATGTTATATGCTCTTTACGTTGTCACATTGCCATGTTGAAAAGAAATTAGAAACTGTCTGCATAAAGACAATTTAACCTAGCTGTTCAGGAAGCAACTTCGTAATTACTTCCATATAGTATTTTAGTATTAATGATCAAAACAGTAACCAAAAATCTTGAATAAAAATAATCTGTTACCTTTTTCAATTTAACAAAATTCTCAGTTCGCCTATAGCCCTAATACGGCTCATGGCACGGTGCCGAGTCTCCTGGAAAAAATGGTTCCATTTAGCGTTTCATTTTGACTGACTTAGTTACATGGGAACCACAGCTCATCACGACGACTGTGGTCACTTGTCCAGAGTGTTGTACCAATTCAGAATAGCAGGAAAGCAGGAACAACATTCATTACCGTTTCAGATGGGTTCTACCTCAGACCTTATCGTGATCTGTACTTGTAGAAACAAATGAAGGAAAATCTAATCACAATTACTTTTGAGACAAGATACAAAGGTGTTTTAATCCATTTACTAAAGTGAAAAACATTATTAGGCACACAAAAAATGCAAGGTCATAATATAAATGTAATTTCTTGTGTCCTTAGCATTAACAATTAAGTTAATGAACTTATCTGCGTTGTTTTTTTTTTGGCAAGGATAAAGTACACAAAGTTTTAAAAAGTTTTGACACATTTTGTTTGTTTTCAAGGTAATAAGCTTTAATGAACATTATTGTTTTCCGAGTGGCCTTTATATTCATTGATACTTTTGTCAATGCGTTTGAAAATAACAGAAATAAAATAAATTGAATTGAAGACCTTAATCTTGTTAGCTAGAGCACAATTGAATTGACGTAAATACTCTGAATGTTTCGTGGAATCGTGGCATTTAAAGAATTGTTCAAAGACAAAAGTTATCCTTTTGACGCAAAGCTTGAAAGATGACATCTCAATCTTTAGTACCATGGGCTTTGGAATATTGGGCACGAAACTGGTTTCTCATTGATATTGTTCACTGAAAAAAAAGGGTGAATAGAATACAATGCCCGATCTTTAGTCACTTAAAGACGTTAAACATTATGTGAACTTCCAAAAATAGCTACATTATCCACGACTAAGACAAAACAGAATTTCATGAAAAATGAACACCGCCTTAAATTTTCTATGGACTTTATATTGTCCAGCAATATCTTTTATTGATGGAAAAAATTGAATAAGCGATGCGCAGACTTTACCACAAAAGTACTAAGTATGGAATCGTGCTGTACAATATCCCGTTGAAAGTGAGGAGGGGACTAAAGCTAGGTGTATCAGTCCATACAATTCCATATCTAAAACGAAAGACACTGTCCTAGTTTCCGTGAGGATAAAAACTAAGCTGAAACTAATTTGGTTTACATTGCAATGGGTTTACGTATGACTATTAAGTTGTTTTGTTATTAATGTTACTTGAAACAGTCTTGAATATTTGCATCAGAGAAAAGATTCTAGGGAAGGAATTCGCATTACCTTGAGGGAAAACAAACTGGGATGACAACAGAACTTAGAGTTGTCTTGAGTCTAATGACTGGGCTATGGTCTAGCGTCTGTTTTCATCGGAATATACAATTAACTCCACAGCATTGCTCTTATGTCAATATTCAAGGAGAGACCTTTATTTTAATTTTAGGGTTGTATAAAGTATGGTAGTAACTAAGAACAGTTAGCTGTCCTATAATCTCACAAAACCGACGGCATGGTTAAATTGTTATAGCATCCGACTTGCAGCCAGGAGGCCAGGAATTTGACTCATCCCCTATTCATGCCAAAAACTTTACAACTGGAACCAATTGCCATACTGTACTTGGTGCACATAAGCATTGGGGTGGGGAAAATGAGCCAGCGAGCCACAACTAGACAATGGCCCGAACCGGTCCGACTCAAACAAAATGGTTCAAAACTGAGACGTGTAGCCTCACCTAACTAACTCACAAAACGCTATTGACAAAAAGTTTCAAGTTTTGATATGCCATCATTTAAAGTTGATTGAACAGTAACTGCCTGTAGACCTTTTGCAATGACGACACACTGACGTCATCCTTGGGGCAAAACAATGAAACACGTGGCCCTGCACATAAAGCAGACTTTGCGCGTGCCAGACTGGTTGGAAAGTCAACTGTCTGCGTTTGTCGATGTTGATTTGTTTTGCTCCTATAGAAGGGCGTGCCTTTTGCTCTGTGACATCATGTGCAAACGTTCTATATAGATTAACAATAAATTTCAAAACATAAATCAGTTTTTCTAGTTTACTACGTAACAAATCAATGCTGAAAATAAATATGAGGTTTTCTTCGTCATGAAAAATGAACGCTATTTGGTTTTATAAATTAAACTTACTTTTACAAATTTAGTATATCCCATGAAAAACGATGTGCTCTTAATCCATTTGTGTAGATCCAAAGGTTGCCTTCTGTACTTATCTAATTTACAGTCCTCAAAAACGGGGTTCTTTTAGGCTCTCCAAAAAACAGAGTCTTATGTCCAACATTTACATCAGTAATAAGTATTGTAATGTTTTCTTACATCTTAACAACAGCCGAGAACAATGCCAAAAGGTAAATGATCAAAACACTACATAACTGCCAAGATATCTACCATCACCTTGGAAACAACAGTGCATATAAAAGAGTTTACAAAAAGATTCAGTTGCATTTAAATCACCTTATATTTCCCTGTTTGTGCAACTTAATTTAGACAGAACTCCCTCCTAAATCGTCTGCTTGTTTACCTAAGTCTCGAAATGAAATTAAGTTCTCGACAGGGTAGTCCGTTAAATCTGTCCATGGCTAAGAATTTCAAGTAGTACAGTTCGAAATAAATTGAATGGAAAGCATGCAATCTTAAGTTGAAATCATTTCATTAGACAAAACAGACATACAGATGGCTCCAAACATATTACTGAATCGCTAGTTTATCACATACTGATGTGATAATGGAAGTAAACAAGAGAACTTTAATTAAAATGAAAATGTCTTTGACTAAGATGAACTATAAGAACAGGTAATTTCATACTGCGCGCAATACTTTAAGTAGAAAGTGAAACCTCTTTGAAAACATAAAGGTTGCAATCTCGATCAAGGTGGTACATAAGAGGGCTAACCCATTTAAAAAGGCGGTAAGAGTAAACTTTTTCGAGAGTACCTATGATGAGAAGTGATTCTACAAAAGACACGTAATAAAAATCAAATTAAAACCACTAGGCTACTATTTATTTATGAATAAATGTAGTCAAGCAGGTGTAAATGTATTGAAATCTTTATGTTCCTTCATTCATATTGAGTCTAGGGCATTGAATTTTACACGGTTTTTATTAATAAACCAGTAAATTCTACATAGACTCTATATTTTAAACTAAACAATGGCTAAATTCGTTATTTGGAAGAAACGCATGTGTCATATTACACACAGCACATGTTAACCCCCAGAAGGTCTTGAAATAATCAAGCAGATTCATCTTTCAATTCGTTGTCAGAATTCCACAATTTATTGCCAACCCTGGCCACCGTTAGGTTTGTGGCATCATCTTGGCATGCACCACTAAAGATAAAAGTTGGTCTTTTCAGTTTGCTTTTCTATACTGAGAGTACTAGTTAAAGCTTTGCATTTTCATTACCCATATAAATTAATCTAAAGGAGAACCCCTTGTGCCTTTAACCCTAAATTCTTCAGGAGAAAAGAATATCCAATGTACTAGGGTATTATAAACGAATCTGATCAGAACCTGTGCTCAGTGAATGTAGGCAACCATTGGTGGGGTCCACCAATCTTAAATCGTCTATATTTATTGTCTACCTGTACTTTAAACTCTCATATGAAGTGAAATTGAAGGAATTAACATACAGTTTAGTGAACAACCATCTATGATACAGACGAGCAAGTGAATTGAAATATTAAAAGGTGATAGACCCCAGCTATGGCCGACTGAAAACAGACAATCACTCGTTGTCCGGATACTAAAGAACACAAAATTGAAAACTAAAAACAGATGGCAATTCCTCCTCTGGGATAACAAGTGTAGTATTTTGAACAATAATTATGCACATTCCAGAACGTGACGAACAAGAAAGGACATATAGGTGAGGATATCAAAGCATTTTTACAGAACGTATGCATTTGCTCCATTTCGGATAAATAGTGAAGCGCACTAACTGTGTCAAGCGCGTAGTAACAATAATTTAATTCAATGTGGTTAAAATTTATTTCCAGTATGCTTCACAATGAAAAGCATAGGGATCCCGACACACATGTAGAACAAACTATTGGAATGACAGGTGGAAAGGGGATAAGAAGAGAAAACTTGTTCACTTGCATACTGTTTATTGAAGCGCTTTGTACGCACGTCGTCGTCGGTTTCTGATAAGTAAATAATTTCCAAGAGTATACAACAACCAGGTTTGCGATCAGTGAAGTAAAAAATAATTATTGAAACAGATAAAACACGCTTAGGACTTCCTTATTCAAAAAATTCCACTAGCATTTTATGTGCTCATCGAACAGAAAGATAAGCCATTTGATATGAAGTATTACAACGACCCTTGCAGAATTGAAATGGGATTGGAAGTAGATTTTAGATAAACAAATTACCAGAAGAATCCAATTGTTTCGGAAGTACCTTGCCATGCCTACACCTGTCATTATTATTTAGAGATACTTTATTATGTTTTTGTTTGGTACTGAATAAAGTAAAGATTTTAAATTCCAAAAGAAAGCAGACGTTTGATGATTTTAATTAAACAAACATCTTGAGATAGGCTCATGAGCTGCACTAATCATTTCCGCTTCCATACTGAGGAAAATTTTCCCCCAGGCTTGTGAAATGCAATCAAATTCTTAATAACCACTTTCTTCAGTTTCACTTTAAATTCGTGAGAAGCATGATCATAGCTAAGGTTTGTGGTGCCTGGTCAGAAAACTTAAGTGACGCCATAAACACCATTTTTCGGGGGAAATGGTTATGCAATGAATATTCCAGAACTTAAACTGGCTGAATTACATGAAATAATGGCGCTATGCCAGAATTAACCTTATGGTTTACTGAGTACAAATTCCATCCCGTTCTAATAACATATCCATCAAGCATGTAAGGTATATATCTTACGCCAGTGAAATTCCCTCAAAACTTGAAACTACTTGCTTAGAAAACGAACTGAGTCGTTAAACCTGAACTGGCTGACTAACGAACTGACTCTCTGACTAACTCACTCACTAACTAAACCTAAACATGATGGATTGCAGACGTATGTGTCATGTATGTATCTTTGGCGTTTTTTAATCAGGAAGTGTTAAACTTATTGTTTACCTTGTCTGAAAATGTTTGCAACCAATGTATTTGCGTTCTTTATCATATTTATAAAAACAATTATTATATTGTACAAAAATTTGACTTTCCAATTAGAAAGTTTCTAGAGATAGCAGTCTACTTGACAACTATATGACAACAAAGCACAATGCGTTTTGATTGAAGTGTTGTCCTTGGTCAAGTGTTGTCCTTAAGTGGACGTATAGCTTCATCGGGAAGCAGTATCAAGTTTTGTTTTGCTGAACGGCCTTTTGCCTGAAGGTCGGGAGGACGTTGGAAAAAGTGATTGAAAAAATTCGTAACGGCTCTTGGCTCTTCACCAGAGAGTCGAGGGAACTAGATTTAGAAAAATGACAACCTCGCAACGACACATTACGTTGATATGCAAATACCTGATCTACGTAATGGTGAAGTGCATGTAACATAATAACATATGATAGGTTAAAGAGCAATATTATAATAAATATTAAAACGTCGGGAGTGAAAGCAGTAAGCTGTAAATTCACATAAAATTAAGGTTAACAAAAAAGAACAATTCTGTAATTCGATTTTACAGTAGACTTTGTTGACTAACATACATGCAAAAGCTGTGAAGAAAAAAAAAAACCCTTCATGTTTTTTCATGATTACAGTCTGGTTGTAAAAAAAAACATTATTTGGTTGGAAAAAAAATTTGCCATAAAAATTATTTAAATTAACAGAAAATTTTTTTAACAGTCTACCATGTGTGAAATTAACATATTTTAAACTGAAGTTATTCTTATACTCATTAAATAATGAATTTCAGCTTTTATATGTTCAAAGGTATATTTAGTGTCTCATTTAGTGAATTTAAGTGTATTTCAAAAACAAGCGCTTACTTACTTAACAGAAGGCCTTTTCAATTTATACTTTGAAACAAGGAAATATGGAAGAAAAAAAAAACATTTTTGATACAAATGAAACTTTTTTCTAAAATTCCCCTCAACTCTCTGGCGAAGAGCCAAGGGGCAAAAACCAAACATTTACTCCCGGAGGAGTTCTGCTCCCTTAGGGAGCTAAGCGTCCCAAATGGACAAGTACGCCCTCTAAATTAAACTTCAAAGGGGCGCCGGGTGGGACCAATTTCAACACCGGGGAAAGAAAATCTCGTATAAAATGAGCAACTAAAGTATCAGTTCTGTAAGTATGGTATAAGGTCGGTGAGCGTAAGTATTAGTTCCGTGAGAAACCAAAAAACTCAAAACTCAATTGGTAGTCGGAACGTTTAATTTTTGGTACTGTAAAGTGAGTTGATGTAGTATGGGGATCTTGCGAAGCCGGAAACAGAAAAAAAAACAGATGTAGGGTTCTAGCTGATTTTATGATGATTTATTCGTTGATAAAGTTCCAAAATCTCAAATTTGATTATTCGGCCGGAAGAAAAAGAGGTAATTGGATATTATGTTACCCAAGTGCTCCTCGTTTGAAGTCCACTGCACGAGTGCCCAGCTTACGGGCTGGGAGTTGTCTCGCACTTCCTAGCTGAGAGGGTTGTGGGAAGATCCTTGTACTAATTGCGGTCCCCTGATTGGTCAAAAGTTATAACGCACCCAATTAAATAAATATTTATGGAAATGCTGATCTAAGTGACCAATGAGGAGGCTGCGGAGGGTGAATTTGGCCAAACCTTGAAAAAACGGGATACAGCTTACACGTGGAACAAAGACGACGTAACATGTCACGTTCACCGGTAACACGTGACGGGAAACAGGAAGGGTCGTGGGAATCTAGGACAATAGGAAGGGAAAATTGCTCGTAAACAGCAAGATGGCGTCTGTGTTAAAGCTCATGGAGGGTGCACTATACTACATGACATTAGAGCCAAAAAATATTCTGTTCGAAAATAATGAAATGGCCATAAGAAATTATTTACATTATCTTCACTACAATTTTCACTTCCAGTTTAAAGTGATGCGTTGGAAAAAACTTGAATAAGGAGAAATAATGCAAAAATTTGGAAAGCATGAGCGGCGATCACGGAGGAAGAAACATGAATAAATGAAGTAATAAGTGTCAATTCTACAAAAGTTTAAAATTTAAAGTTGCAGTATTTTTTACACTTTCATAGGAAAATGTCTATCGAGACTAATAAATTGGCAAAAAGGCACTTTAAATCTCTAACAGTGGCTTATTTGAGTTGATATGAATTTTGTGTGACGGGTGAAAAGAATGAACTACATGATAATGTTTCTGATATTAGTCTAAATACTCAAGTATTATATCAAACACTTCCCGAAAATAAATTTGAAAATTTGTCGTATGTAGTCTTTGAATAGCTTGCAGTTCACGACACTCTTCCAAACGCTTGACAGACTTTCTTTAACAGACAAAATTTTCGTAGAACTTAAACCATCATCTCAAAAATCTTGGAATTCACACACTCATGAACTAACTTTTTTGGTCAACCGAATCCGCAATAGTTATTTGTTATTCATGGTAAATTTTAATATACCTTTATGCACGTGATAAAATTCAATATGTGCAGATATCAATGACCCTACACTCCGCATACATTCTGCATAAATCTGTGAAAACGAAAGCAATACCTTACAAGAGAATCCTGAAGTTTACTTTATGCGTCAATGACATTGCTTTTTCTAGTCACGCAACAATGCTTTCTTTTCGATGTAAGATGTTTTCTATTCAATATGGGAACTTGTAAAACTCGCTATTAACTTATGTCAGCACATGGCTTTCCCGTAAGAACAACAATGAGGAATCATCGTAAGAAGGTACTATTACATATGTCCTTCGTGAGTAAGAAGCTGGTTAACTATGTTCAATGATAAGTTAAGGTGTTGCTGATTACACACTGGTTTGCACAGCTTATTTACTATAGGAATTTCCATATACTGAGAACATCACGAATTGCCTTCACACAGCCTCTTGCTATGATGTTAGCAGGTGGGGTAAGATAAGGGATATATTGTTTGGAAATCATGGGCTATCTGTACAAAACGAGTAAGTATAACAGTGCATGGCGTATAAAAAAAAATATGAAAGTGGGGGTGGGGGCATTATTTGGACTATGCACCTTTTGCAACCCAGTTGCTAAATTATTGGCATTTTATTTCAAGGAAGATTAGTTAAAGAAAAAAAAATTGTATGCTATAAAAACATTGTATGCTATATATCCCCTTTTTTAAATGAAACTGGGCACCAAAGTAGGCAGAATTCTTCGTTTTCCCAGCCATACTTTAACAGGCAATAATATCAGCATCTCTATGCACTCTTCAAACCGAGAAAAATTGATACCACTTTAATTCTTCAACACCTAAAGAGTCCATCTACTCACAGACTACTTAACTAACAGATTTGAAAGCTATCTCGTCAAAGGGGTATATTTTGAGAGCATGATTGCACTCCATTGCCATGTAATTTGAACTCCGTTCTAACAGTAAGGGAAGCAGACCTCGCATTAGTGAACGTTATGGCGCAATCTTGACACCCTTAGCACTCGCTGAGAACTGCATTTTGGGAGACTGTTTTCAACCTTAGCCTGCGGGGAAGGAAAAAAGAACACCCTTTAAAAATGTCAATAATTCTTATTCAAAGTCTTAAATAATTTAAGATTTGCAGTTCAAGATGAAAAATAGTTAAATATTCAAAAAGGAACTTGTTTAAGTAAATAACAATTGTCGGGGAATGAACTTTAGCTAGAGTTTTCGTCATACGCTCTTCGAGAAAACCTAAGGAGAAAGAGAGCTCACTTGCGAAGTTTCAAACTGGAAATTTTCTGTCTTCAAAGTGAACATATGATGAAATATCATTTGGAAGAGAGAGAACAAACAATATTTCCAAAATATAGTGGGCCCTTTCTGGTTTTCCTTCTTTCTTCACTAAAAGTTCTATATTCATTAGAAAGCGTGTTTGTGTTGCTTATCTATGCATTATATGTACATACTTTCGCATCACTTACTTACGTGTGTGCACGCCTAATGACATTTTGTTGAACCTTGTTCTCGACGCGATACATGCCAGCTACCATAATTCGATGGCTGACTGACTAGATGTGCACTGCAAACAGAATCGTGGCGTTAACAGTATGATGGAACGTTCCTTCTAACTTTTTGATACATTGTCCTTCTCTGCTTGATTACCTCTTATCGCCTCAGGGAGAAAATGAATCTCACTACACCCACACTTGATATAGTCACGTTTCACGTCTTGATTAATTGATTGACAGTAACAGATAAATTAAAATACAAAAAAAGTTATGTAACATTTGAGGTCAGCTTACATGTTGATCAAGCATGTATTAATTGCTTTTCACGCAGTGTGAATGCAATGAAAGCTTAGCTTTTGTTTAGGGCACAGATCATGTGAAAAACTCAGATATCTGTTACACCCCACACCGCCTTTGATGTACTCGGGTGTCTATGTTGCTTCCTCAAGAAGAGGCGTCTTGGCATGAAGTGGGATTGACCGCTTTCAGGAAAATTGGAATAATTCAACAACGGACCTACTATGTGGGAAAGTATGTTTCCTAAGAATTTTTCAGCATTTCATGCTTGTTGTGAACTTCGGGGATGATTTTGGGGCAAATTTGTGACCATTCTCCCAGCTTTCGGAATGGGTGACCTAAAATCGTACGGTGGTTCCTTGGCCCTTTGCCGACAATTTCCTCTGAAATTGGTTGTATGATAACCTGCAAAGTTAGTCTGGTTAGTTTCATTGTTTTCGTAATTGCAAGTGGGAGTTTACACAATAAAAAAGCCATTTTTTCCCAAGTGTAAGTTTCCATTTGAGACTAAAATAAAAAATTGTGTAACGTCATTAGAGCTTAACATATTTTGGTAGTCCCGAGGCCAGCTTCCCATCAGCAACATGGATGACAACTTTTCGACTGATTGAAAGACGGGTAAAGAATTCAAATTTCCCCATGCTATACACGATGTGCATATGTTCCTTATTAGAAGTCTACAATTCAAGTCCAAGCTTGGGTCTGGGTCTCGCGAGCCTCATGTCTGTGGGGAATTCAGTGTAGTCCCTCGATTAATTGAGATTTAGATGGGGTTTACGGTTCAGCAGGAAGTTTTACTCCCTGGGTTCAGCTTCACCGAAAGTTGAGATAGACTAAATATTACTCAATGTCATTTTAATCAGGTGACACACTATCAGCGAATGGAGACAGAGAGAGGAAATGATACCACTCATAAAGTTGAGACAAGAGATGTTCCAGCCGAAATTATGAAGAGGAAGTTTGCGCACAAGTCATCATTTGGAAGCAAATTGACTTCTTCGTAAAAGAGGTGAAAGAATAAATTTGGGACAATCAGATTGTAGCGTTTGAGCTGATCAGCAGAAGAGATCTTTGATATACCTATCCTTACTATATTCCGAGAGCATTTTGCTTCAAATTTAGCAAACGCCATTCGAGTATGTTTCTTACGCGACACAGAATGTATATTTGTACCCATTTAAAGATGGGAGTTGTTTCAATGTACGTAGATCTAATTCTACGACAGCCAAGGTCCGGAAATTGTAGTATTAACCATATTTTTTGAATTTCCTTGTGTTTTGGATATTGTGTGACGAGTGCGTAGAAATTATTGCATGAAAATATTTTTGATAATGGTCTTTTTAGTCAAGAATAAATCATAGCAGTTGCCAAAAATATGAAAAGTTGCGGTTTTTATACGATAAAGAACTTCAAGAGGACGACACTCTTCGAAACAATAGTCAGCTTCTCTTAAATATGCAACATTTTAAAGAGCTAAAACCTTAATGAAAATGAACTAACCCAATAAGCACTTCAGCAATTGCGAAAACGTGATATATTTCAATATCTGCAGCGTTCAATTTCCTTTCCCTTCCATAAAATAAACAATGTTGCATATTCAAGGCATTAATATATACCAACGAAAGCGATATCTGACGAGGAAAACTTACAGTTTTCACGTTTAAGCTGTTTGCTATTTAAGATTGGCCGTGCATTGAAGTCACGCTGCCTACCCTCAGTTGCTTTTCCTTTCACGAAGACTGTTTGTCGTTTTATATGGTAACTTGTTAAACCACGTAAAAGCTTCCTACTCCAGCTGCACAATAAAACGATATGTCAGCAAATAATTTTTCTGTAAATACAAACATGGGGAATAATAACGATGGTCAATTTATTTCCCATGTTCTTCGCAAGTTGGATGTTGTTTTACTTTTAACGATAATAACTTTAGGTGTTGCTGGAAATACACTGGTTTTCACGGCTTTTTTGCTATCGCGTAAACTTCGAACCAAAACCAACATCTTTGTTGTCAATCTTGCCATGGCCGATGTGCTGACGTGCCTGTGCCTGCCAGTTGTTTGTTGGTCTTTGTTAATTGAGGTGAGCCCGGCAGGCTCAATAGATAACTTGCTTGATACAGTATGCGGAATTGACTTTGGGCTTATACAGGTGTCCATATCCTCCAGTACAGTGACTCTGGCACTAATTGGGGTCAACAGGTACACCTTAATTACAAAAAATAAGGAAACGTATGAATGGATCTACCAACGAAAGTTCATCATCGCTTTCATTTGTTTTTCGTGGACGTACCCGATATTATTCGTCTTCATTCCATTGTTCTTAGGCATTGGGCATCTTGGATTCGACATCAAGATTCATGCATGCAGTGCTCGTTCTGATCATCTCCACTCTTACCTGTATGGCGTAATAGTGATCAGCAACGCCATTATCCCCATTGTGCTAATTATTTACAGTTATGGGAGAATATACTTCTACCTAAGAGAACATAATAGGAATGTGCAGAGAGGAAGGATGACTTCTACAGGATTGAATTTATCCAGGTAAGTGTAAACTAGTGAAAATCTACCAAACAAGGTAACTGCAGTGATAACAACCTCTTTCGAGTGACATTGCACTCTCAGTCTAGCGGAATTTTGACCCTTTTAGATTGAAGTGCAATTGTGTGTGAAGTTCCACATGACTGAACAATGGAAAGGGGAAAACAATCTAGTGCCTCTTAACTGAAAAAAGGTGGTGGTCTCCGCCAGATTAAATCAGAAGAGTCCTTCTACAGGTGGGTAGCTGACCTCGGCGTCACTAAAATATATTAAGATCTGATAACGTCACATAATGTTGAATTTAAGCAACTTATGAAAATGTGCACTTGGCAAAAAGAATGGCTGTTTTATTCTGTATACTTTCAATGAAGAACAAGAAAACTAAAAGAAACTTAACAAAATAACTAATAATTATCAAATTACCAATACCAATTTCAGGCGAAATTGTCTGTTAAAAGGGTCAAGAATCACCGGGAGA